>RXID01022291.1:0-65112 GCA_005019695.1 Trichopus zeylanicus subsp. travancoricus | reverse complement strand
ACAGCGGCGGCGGCGACGCAGATGCATTTAGGGCTACAGGAAGAAGAGGGTTATATAAGAAAGTTCTGGACTTTTTTGTAATTCGGAATAATTTTGGAGAGTTATTTGCAAAAATCAAAATTTCGGGGACTTTTCTGTAAATTTGAATAATTTCGGGGTGTTATTTGCAAAAATCCGCGCCCGCGCCCGGGGAAGCAGGCGGAGGCCGGGGCGCCGGCGAGCCGGCGGCGGGAGCGGAGGTAGACGCCGAGGCCGTCCTCGCCCGCGCCCGCCTGCCGGCGCGCCGGCTTCAGCCTCCGTCCCCGGCACGCGGGGGCGGAACGGCCTCGGCCGTGGCCGTCCGCGCCCGCGTTTCGGCGCGCGGGCGCCCCGGCCTCCGCCTCCGCTCCCGCCCGCCCGGCCTCCGCCTCCTCTCCCGCGGCCTGCCGGCCGGCCTCCTCCTCCGCTCCCGCCCGCGCGACGGGGTGTTATTTGCAAAAATCCGAATTTCGGGGACTTTTCTGTATATCGGAATAATTTCCGGGGGTTTATTTGCAAAAATTCGAATTTGGAGGAAGTTTTTGTAAATCTGAGTTCTTTCGGGGTGTTATTTGTAAAATTCCGAAATCCGGGGGTTAACTATAAAAAAATAAGTTTTTAGGGGTGTATGTGTAAAAATAACGGGGTAAAATCGGAATTTTATTGGTAAAAATTTGATTAAATAACAATTAGGTAAATACGGGCGAATTTGAGGGGTGGAGGTAATTACGGAAATGACGGGGTGTTAACCGTAATTAAAGCTAATTAGGGGGTCACCCGTAATTATCTCTAAAATTTATTAACTAAATCATAGAGCATAAATTAAATTATGAGCAAATTGTAATGAGAGTTTCCATCGCTCTAATGTTTGTAGATTAAGTTCATTCCAAACCAACTTTTGTCATGCTTAATGGCTCAATCAAGCCCAACCATACTTCACAGGGCTACTGCAAAATTAGAAAGCTTTCAGGGAGTTAAATGCAATTATTCCTGCAAAAGAAACACAGCAACATTCCACCCAGCACAATGGCGTGCTCTGTCTCTCCGCCACCTCCTCTCTCCAACACCGCTCGGCCACCGACGTCAAGCCCTTCCGCTCCGTCGCCGATGCCGAATCCGCCCTGGGTCGCCACCTCCTGTCCTACCCGGAACCCTCCTGCGCCCTCGCTTTCTTCCGCTCTGTCGCCTTCGTCCCCACTTCTCCCTTCCTCTACAATGCCCTACTCCGAACGCTCTCCCGTGCCCGTGTCCACGCCCACATGCTCTCCTCTATCGCCCTTATATGCAGCCGCTCCGTCACCTGCGACCGCCTCTCCCTCCCCCTCGCCCTCTGCTCTGCCTCTGCCCTCCGCCTTCTCCCCGTCAGCCTCCACTACCACGCTGTTGCCGTCAAGACCCGCCTCTACAACCTCCTCTCCGTCTCCACTGTGCTTCTCGAGATGTACTGCTCCTGCGGCCTCCCTGACCTCGCCCCCGCTGATGTTGTCTGCTGGAACACCATGGTTGCCGGCCTTGTCAAGTGCGAGCGGCTTGGTGATGCCAGAGAGTTGTTTGACGAAATGTCTCAGAGAAATGTGTCATCTTGGAACACTATGATTGGTATGCTCTGTGAGATTGGAGACGTTGGGACCGCACGGACTGTGTTTGATGAAATGCCTGAGAGAGATGTTGTGTCATGGGATGCAATGATTTCTGGGTATGGGAAGGTTGGTGCTTGTGATGCTACGAGAGAGCTGTTTGATTTGATGCCAAAGAGGAACGTGGTGTCTTGGAATGTCATGATCACCAGTTATGTGCATGCCAGCAGTTCTCAGATGCATTGGAGTTGTTTAGAGCGATGCCGTGCGAAGAGGAGGTTGTGCCAGATGAGGTCACGGTTGTAGCTGTGTTGCCAGCCTGTGCTCATTTGGGCACATTGAATCTCGGGCAGTGGGTGCATGCATATATAAGGAGGCGTCGTGTTAAGATGGATGTGTTTGTTGCTGCGGCACTGGTGAACATGTATGGGAAATGTGGTTGCATGAATGATGCTCAGAGAGTGTTTGATTCTGCAAACAAGAAGGATGCCTTCTTATGTGCGGCGATGATTGAGGTAGGTGACGCATGGGAGGGCAGAGGAGGTCTTTGAAATCTGAGTACACAGGAAGGAAGGGTATTGTGCCTAATGATGTTACCTTTGTTGGGCTCCTGAAGGCTTGTGCTCATGTAGGATTAGTCAATACTGTGCTGAGATAGTTTGATGTGATGCAGAGGGAGTTTGGATTGATTCCAATGGTGGAGCACTATGGGTGCACGGTTGATTTGTTTGGCTGAGCAGGGCATCTAGAGATGGCTTATGAGCTGATTCCCAGCATGCCTGTGGAGCCTCCTCCGGTTGTATTGGCTTCATTTGTTAGCTCTTGTAAATTTCACAGCAATGTGAAGCTAGCAGAAGAAGTGGCACTTCACCTCATAGAGTTAGAGCCAGAGAGTTGTGGGAACTATGTGCTTTTAGCAAATATTTACTCCAAAGCTAACCGGTGGGAGGATGTGGCCAAAGTAAGAAGGATGATGAAGGAGAAGGGCATGGCAAAGAGACCAGGATACAGTTTGATTGAAGTGAGCATTGGTGTTCACGAATTATTTGCTGGAGATCAAGAGCATCCCAATGGGCAAAATGTCTATGAGATGTTGGAAAACATGGTTGTGAGGTTAAAGAGAGAAGGGTATGAACCATGCACTTCTTCTGCATTGCATGATATTCACAAGAATGGGAAAGAGCAGTCTCTGATCCATCACAGTGAGAAGCTGGCACTTGCTTTTAGGCTTATAGCAACTGGTCAGGGAGCTACAATTCAGATAGTGAAGAATCTACAGGTCTCTGATGATTGTCATTTATTCTTGAAGTTGGCTTCAAAGTGCTACAGCAGGGAAGTGATTGTGAGGGATTGCCACAGGTTTCACCATTTCAGGGATGGGGCATATTCTTGCTGCGATTACTGGTGATCTAATGAAGTTTCATCCATATTGAAGAGGTCTGTTGTGGATCACGCAAATGGCTTAGCAACTTAGGCAACAGAACTATAAGCTTTGCAAATGGGCATGAATGCTGAGGAGCTATGGAGTAGGTTCCTGATGAACTAAAGATGATGAAATGACAGATCTATTTGAGAAGAGCCAGACATTTCTGGATAATTTTTTTCAGATTTTGGATTGGGTTAAGATGTGCAGCTGCTGGAAGATGTGAATATGTTGTATTCAGTTTCAGGTAACAAACAGTGATGATTTAGGTCTTTTGTTGCGTTTTGTTATCGAGTATTGCTCAAGAATCCCCTCTTCAAGGTTTTCCAACATCAGGATTTCTAAAGAGAATAACGTATTTCTTGAAATTTGTATTTTATGTAGGAAAAAAGTGATTGAATAGATATTTGCCATGTAGGAAGAAGGCTTACCTTGGTTAGTTATGTGAATTTGTGCATACTATTTATTATGATATTCTTGCATTTCTGTCTCAGTTTTGTTGAAATTCTGTCATATATATATATACTTAGAAAATTCTGTCAGATCTTTCACATTTATTTTTTCTGAAGTTTTTACTGAGTGGGTTCTTAAAGACAGATCTGCCTTTTTTGTAAGATTCTGGCTTAGAGCATGTTTGCCTGTTATGGAGAACATATTTTGCAGACCATCCAGATTTGGCGCCTCATGTTCAGGGGCTTGAAACAAAGAAAAAACAGTCCGCAAAACTGAAGAAAAACTTTTGGGTTTTATTTAGACCTCAAAGCTCTGATTCTATATAATGTTTCTCACTAACAAGCAACATTAAAACTTGCAGGAGACATCTCAAAAGCATGGTCCCATGCGTACTGAAACTTGGCTGAGGTCGAGCTTGGAATCGAGTTCCCATCATTGACGAGGTAGTGTCTTCCTTGCTGTCTAAACAACTTGGGATCCACTGGCATTGAGCTTATGAATCCTAGTGAATGCAAGAACACATTCGTTACAGTGCATTGACATCTGTTCTGCACCTCTACCTCGAACACCAGGTCAAAGCCACTCTTATCCCCCGTGTTGCGTTGATTCACTATAAGGGTTGAGAGGGCACACTGCTGAGCATTTCCTGCAGTTTCGGAGAAAAAGAATTAGAGGTTGTGGAGATGTAAAGACGGGACAGAAACTTATGGGGATATAAAGTAGTTCAGTAAATATGTCATAAGAAGAAAACGAAGATTTGGATCACCAATAGCAAAGATGGAAAGCAGAAGAACAGCAGAGAGAAGCTTGAAAGGAGCAGCCATGTCTTCTTCAGATTGCTTATCCGTTCTTGATTGCTCTGCAAAGGGGAAGGGTTGTGTTCAGTATTTATAGGGAAGACTAGCCTGTTTGAACTATAACAAGAATATTTTTAAGCAAATAGGATTAGATGACTCATTGCTGGGATTTTATTTTCCTCAGATGCGAGTCAAGAGCAGCATCAGAGGAAGTTATTTCTGTATATGTTATCTTTACTGGAGCAAATAGGAACGAATCTTTGTACTTTCCATATATGCCCAACGAACAAATGTGAAATTGCATATATGTACCCTGACAAAATTGTTTAACTGCACTATGCAAAAAGATGAAACAATGAGTATGCCCTAGCTGACGTACCCATATTTAGATTGTTGCGTCCTATTTTGCAACCATATCAACCAGAAAAAAACAAGAATTTAAAATAAGGGACCAAAAAAAAGAAGTACTCATGCAAAAGATAGAAATATATATTGGAGAAATTGGTTTTTATATTGGAGAAATTGGTTTTTTAATGGGGTATAGGCAAATAAGACTTCTCATGGTTACATACGCAAACATCTCATGCCTTTCTCTACTTTTTCTTTCAACCAAGCAAAACAATCTTGGTCGTGTATAGAAGAAGGACCAGTGAAAATGAAATGTGGGACACGTTCAAGAATATCCTATTCATGTATAGAAGAAGGACCAGTGAAAATGAAATGTGGGACAAGTTCAAGAATATCCTATTGCTGACTGACAATCTGAACACAAAAGAATAATAAACCTAAGACTAGAAAAGGTCCAAGTCTGCTTAGAATATGCTTGAAAATAGTCCTCCCAGTAACAGGGTCCTCCAAGTCCTCCAGACATTCAAACGATGGAAAGCCAAAAGCAAGCAATGGTTTGTGAAGTTGGCTTTCAAGGAACTTGCAAAGAATATTATTGCTGGCCAAAAGGAAAAGATAGGATAAAGACTACACTGAATTATTGCGGGACACAAGGAAAAGATAGGATGAAGACTAACGCTGACTCTTCGATGGACAGGAAGACTCCAAAATATATACATATTCTGAGCATTTGCTAACGAGAACCTGTACACCTTAATCAAGACCAGATTGAAGTTGGTCAACAAAAACAACAACAAAGGAATTTTCTAGAATAGATTATCCTGCCAGAGAATCTGAAACGCTCGCAAATCAAGATTCATACACGAAACTCACATACCATAGAAAAGCTGGTGGGAGTACTCGTTGATAGGCCAGTTATTCGATAGGTGCCTGTGATTGAATGTGGCAGTGTAAATGGGCTGACTGGGGGCTTGGCACAAGTAATCTGGGGTGGACTAAGCGTTAGGATCAGGGTTTCAAAAACTTGTATAATCTGATCATCGGAAATTTTTTGCATTAGAATGAAAGTGCAGTTAAATCAAATGCAGAAGAGTAAGTTTTCATGCAAGGATGTTGCATTAGGCATATGCATCAGCCAAGTAGATATTATCAGTCAAATGAAATGTTGATGAATACTACTTTGGGTGTAGAAATGATAGCTGAATCCAAAAGCAATTACCTGCCACTAGTTGACCAAGAGGTTCTGTCAAGTAAAAGTTCATGGTGCCTTATTAGTTAAGGAAATTCAAATAGCATAGCTTTCCTGTTCCACTCATTTGATGGCTGCCACCATGCAAAACAAGCTTAACTTGAAACCTCCATTATGGGAATGGTTCAAAGCAAGCCACCTGGAAAATTTTAATGACATAAGTGAATTTATAACAAGAGAATATAACACACAAAAAGGCAAACTGTCCGAACACAAAATGATGCACAAAAAGAAACGGTCAATTAGTACACGTATTGTACCTTCCAATATATTTGCTAACCTAACGCCCTCAGTAATGAGCCCTTGCACATGCATTTTTTGAAGCAATTGTAATATAGGATCTAGCTTGAGGGAAGTTGAAAGAGATGCAGCAAGCTCAGTCGATATCTTTTGCAACTTGTACACAGAATTGTTTCTCAACCACTCTAGGTGCTTGATAGCCGTCTTAACTTCTCCAGCATCTGCTAAGCTCTTTAACAATATGACATGAGAATCAGAGTCTCCCACCTTTGGAACACCATGCAGAACACTTAAAGCTGCAGTAAGATTACCTGCAAGGGAAAAAACAATTCAAAATATCAAGGCAGAAGTGGTAATTTAGCCTTAAGAAAGTTTTTCTACATTCTCAATGACATCCTTGAATAAGCTATGGCATGCACCATCAATAACAAGGATATGCCTAATCATTCAAGTCTCGTCAAGAACATATCAGCTTCCATCTCTTTAGTCCAATTTTGGGTCAAGGATAGCTACAGTATCATTGAGTATAGTCATTTCCTATCGCGTTACCTCTAATGGATTTATGGCTTCGGAATGCCTGTCTCACAACAAACATCTTGCAATATGAAGGCCTGGAAACTAATTTGCTTTGATTAGGACAGAATATAGGGCCTGATCTATTTTATCATGTTACTAAATTTAACACTACACATGAATTTGATTTATAATGTAAACTTCCTGAATAATGTATGAACCAAGAGTTACGAGTGAAGGCCTTACCCTCCTTAGAGAGATGACTAGAATACTCAGTACAAAGGCAGCAAGGTAAATATCTTGTTCTATCGACTTGTTAAATATCTCAATTGCTGCATTGGACTGAGTTTCCAGGCACAACAATTTCACGAGTGATCCAACAATTAAATTGTCTGGACCCTTACCTTTCTCCAACATATGATGATACAAATGCTTTGCCTCTTCAACCTTGCCTGTCTCACAGAACTTCCGCACAAGCATACTATAAGTTTGCAAATTTGGACAACCTCCATTTGCAAACATCTCATCCCACAACTTCTTAGCAGGGCGCAGGAGGTCCTCTCTGCATAATCCTTCCATCAAAATATTATAAGACTGAACATCAGCACTTAAACCCTTCCTCTTCATCTCTTTCAGTACGTCATAAGCCTCCCTTACTCTTCCATCCTTGCACAAGAATGATAACATCACATTATGCCGTTTCATGTCAACAAAGTAGCTCTTGGCAGAAAGATCTATAAAGATATCTCACATTTCATCATTTTTCTGATTCCTGCAAAGGCTTCTACCAATATTGCTCAACAATGCAGTACTTGGAAACCTCTCCTTCTCTATCATATACTTGCAAAACAACACAGCTGAATCAGCATCAACAGCTGAATCCAACCAACACATTCAGCACATCATCCTCAATTGGAAAATCACCATCAACAATCGGCAACCCCAATTCTTTAGCCTCATGAATCCATCTCTCTGCTATCAGCAAAAGAATAAACTCTCCATTATCCTTGGCTCTAGGTGCAACCCCAAATTTCCTCTACCCTCAAAACCAACATAAATGCCTCCAACACAACTCTGTATGCTAAAAATATCTGGCTTCCAGTCCCTATTTCTCAACTCCTCCAATGCCAGCCAAGCCTCCTCAATCTTCCCTGCTCGACACAATCGATCAACAACCACAACTGCAAGAACCGAACCATTAATCCCATTTCTCCCTCTTCTGATCTCATCCACAAACCCCAGTACTTTATTCAAGCCCAAATATTGTCAAGCTCTTCTAAGAAAGACCCCAAAACTCAAATCACTATACCCAACTTTTATCGGAATCATTTTATCAAATACCTAGAGAGCAATCTCGAATGGCCCAATTGAAATAACCACAGACAACAAAGAGTTGTACAGATTCACCAGGGAGCTCATCATCAATGTGCTCAACGAGATCCAATGCTTCAAAAACCTGTTTTGAATTCAAAAGAATGGAAATTGCGATGTGGCAGGAAGTGGGCAGGAGGGGAAGGGGCGGTGGGGGATGGGGAGAAGCCGGGGAGGAGGGAGGCGCAGTGAAAGAGGCCAGCAGCAAGGGGCCCATGGCGGACGAGGTGGGTATCAATAACGGCGGTGAGGAAGGACGGGTACAGAGGAGAAGAGGCGAGATGGGCGCCGAGAATTTGCTCGCGCGCCGGAGTCCATGAGCGTGTGGAGTTGGTGGTGCCAATCAGCGCGCGCGCAAGACGGCGGGCCGCGGCGGCGAGCGGCGGACGGGCGGGAAGCATTGGCGGGAAATTGGTAAAGATATCTCGGATTCGGGTAGGGACAATATATATTAGAGAATTTTTTGCATAAAACTCCCAATGTTTAATTAAAGTTAGTTTTGCAGATAACGCCCAATAGTTTATCAAAATTGCAAAACTCTAAGGTCTTCGATTTTATAAATAACTTCCAATATTTTCCTTAATCAGACGCAACTGAACCTTGAATTCAACCCGAAACTGAGATAATTCCCAACTTCCAGAAACTCCCGACTTCCGCCATGCAAATTCCAATCAGCAGCTTATTACGGAGCTGGCCGGAAGGAACAGCTGAGGAGCAGTCCACGCGTATTTGAACGTCACTGGAAAGCCCTTGCTCAACGGCTGGCCGTCGTTGACGGAGCACAAATTGTTGCCGACGAACTTGAAGAGCTTCTGGTCGACGTTCTCGCCGCCGTTGAAGCCGGTGCATTTAAGCATTACAGACGACTGAACACAGATGCAATTGTTGCTGATGACGACCTCGTACTCGTCCAGGTTGTTCACCAGTTTTCCAGTCTTCGTTTGGCTAATGCCGATGTTGGCCAGACTGCAGCTCTGGGCTTCACCTGCATGACTTACAGACTTACATTATGCAACTGCACGACTTACAGACTTAGGACATGCAATCCGAATCCTTTCTTCTTATGGATCAAATATGACCTTATTTTTCATGAAGAGACGAGAAAGAAATATTAAAAAAAAAATCATTATGGATTTTGCAAAAAACAAAGCAAATATGGGGAAAAAAAAAGAAAATATAAATGTTTGAGCAATTCTAAATAAAATGAAGTAGAATGGGCAAAAAAAAAAAGATTAACAGACTGACCACTTTTTGCGATGCAAAGAAGAACAACGAAAAAGGCTGAGAGAAGTTTGGTGTTGGGTGCCATCTTCCACTTTTTTTCTCGTCTTCTATGATTGTTCTGCGAAGCAGATGGGTTTATATAGAGAAGAAAAGGACATTTTCTTTGGTTTTTATAATAAAAAAAGGAAAAATAAAACATTTCAAGCTTTTATTGAAGGTGATATATTTCCTTGTAATAGAAAAGTTTAATACATTTTAATGGAACATTATCCCTAAAGTGCACATTTGATCACATCTCAACTTTTGACTTAGAATGATTGTACTAATTTTTCATATGGAAGAAGTGATGAATTCAAATATTATTTTAAGTAAGACATTAATGTTATTTGTTAATTGCCCAAAAAAAATACACATCAGATCAAAATTTATTTTATTTTTCAAAACAAAAAATAGACTCAGGTGTCCTTGCAAACTTTGTAATTGCGCCAACTACTCTTGAGCAATAATACTAACAACCCTAGGAAAAAGGATGAGATGTCAAAATTGGAATTCTCGTTATGTCCTAATTATCGTATTCGATCACATCTCTTGGATAAGATTTGATAGAATTACATGTCAAAAGTAGGAGCAAAATTTGGATGTTTGCAAGGGTATTTATGCAAAAAAAATGTATGTAATTCAGTATTTTTTTTGCTCGAGAGACGATGACGTGGGACAAATAGGTAATTATAATTAAGAACGGATCAACTAACTCATTAAGGAATTATATTGATGTTTGATTTGGTATTATGGGGCTAATATGATTGAAAGAAGATCCAAAATTTACGATTATGATATACATGACAAGCAAGATATTGTTGGCTTCTCCGCTCCAAGCTAATTCAAAGATAAGCTGCGCACCACCAGTCTCCAAATTCTGTTTCTGGCTCGCCGGCGCTTAGCCGCCAGGACAGAACCCCCACGCAAAAGAAGTCGATAGATTTCTCTTCTCTCGTCTCTTGTTGTAGCAGATTACAGCTGTTTTTGTTTCCAAGCTGAGCACGACACGGGAAGATATTTTGTCGCAGTTTGTTGTCTCGCTTCTGATTGTAGATGAACTGAAATTCTCTACGGCCTATCCCTATTCCATATAGTCGAAATTAAACCGAGATTAGGGTTGAACCGGAATCGACGTAAAATAAAACAAGAAAAGAAATCCATTCATATTAACTTTTTCCCTTTTGTTTTTTTTTTCCGAAACTATCTCATTCCTTGGAATATCGACGAGTCATTTTTTGTGCTCCTTCAAAAAAAAAAAAAGGAAAAAAAAATCAAGCAAAATTTTATGGATTTGATCTTCGACTCATCCCATTATTCCATTTTTTTTTTGTGATGATTCAGAATCGCATGTTTGATTCATTGAATGATTCTGATTCTCAAAATAAAAAAAGAAAAAAAAATAAAAATAAAAGATTCATTTTTCGTTCTTCATCGTGCACCATGAAAAATCTTTTCCTCGTTAACGAAACAGCTTCAATTCAGCTAAAGAAAACGAATTTCTTTATAACTTTATTTATTGATACTTTCTTTTTAGAGAATATTTTCATTGATAAATTCAGCTCCGAAAATCTCCTCATACAGAGAAGCAGCACGAGTCTCAACAGTTGACTGTAGAGCTCGCCGGAGAGAGGTCAGTTGGATTGAGGAATGCATACTTGAACGTCACCGGCGACCCCTGCTGCACTGGCCTCCCGTTACTGACGGAGCACTTTCTGCCGTTCCCGACAGGCTCGAACACGTTCGGGTCGACCGGCTCGACGCTACTGAACCCGACACAATTCAACAACAGCGACGACTGAGCGCACCTACAGTTGTTGCTTATCGTCACCATGTACTCTGGCTGCCCCTCCACCACTCCTCCTGTCTTGGACTGATTCACGGCGATGTGTGATATGCTGCATTGTTTCGCATAACCTAACGAACTATACTATATTAGTGAAATGATAATATTAAAATTAAAATAAGAATGATACTACAATTAAAATGGGAAAGTTTTCCTCGCCTGCATGGAAGAGGCCAAGGAGAAGGAGACAGAGGAAAATGTTGGCGGAGGCTGCCATTTTTCTCATTCGTGTCCGGTTGTTGAATTGTGGAGAAAGAGAGGGGTTCGTTTGCATATTTATAGGGAGCAGTGAATAAAGGGGATATTATTGGTTAATTAAGCACCTAGTTTTACAGGTATTGATAAGATACGATTATTTATCACCTAAAAAATGAGAAGATATGGTTGTATCATATCTAATAGTTTTTAATTTTTTTTCCAAGGAGTCAGTATTTTTTTTTTTTCAATTTTTCTATATTTTCATCAAGATATTCTTCATTGATAATTTTGCCTGAAAAATATGATATTCACCCTTATAAAATGATCCAACAAAATTTTAAAAATTATACTTGAATTGAATTTATTTGTAATATTTCTAAAAAATAAAATAAATTATTATTTGAATGTTACGGTGGAGAAACAATTTTAACCAAATTTATACATTAAGGAAATAATATGTGTTTTGCAAAATAAAGAAAATATTTACTATTCACTTATTGGATCCGCGGATTGTTTAAAAGTATCCTTAATTATTTAGGTAAATAATGGACTTATATGGAAGCTAATTATGATATGATTTGTGCACATCCGAATTGTTCATTACTCAAGTAATTGAAAATATTTCGATGAGATATCTTAATTTTAATTTCTCTATTATTTGATTTCAATGTCCGAATTATTTGATAATTTATAATTATATAATTATTACAATGATATATACTTTAAATTTGATAACTATTTTAACGGGAAAATTTCCTATTTTTAAAAAATTATCTCTGATTTTTAAATTTTCAATCATTCCATGCCCCTATATTTTAATTTGTCATTATATCAAAACACTTATCGCTGTATTTGTAACAATACTATAACACATCCTTATAGCAATACAGTTTTTACATATACGATCAAAGTCAAATATATAAAAATAAAAATAAATAATTATAATTAAAACTAAGCATATATGAGTAAAATTAAATAATTACAATAAAATTTTTTGATTATAATGGTTTAACAATATTTATATCTATTTCATTTTGATCACAATATATTTAAATACAAAAATTTTAGGGATAATTATCTACACTCTAGTTGAAATTTTCTTTATTTACCAAAAATCCTTCGAGATTTTGATAATTATCTCCGCCCCCATCATTTTCAATTTTATTACTTACAATTCCCTTATTGTTATTTAATCAAATTTTTTTTTCAAAAATTCTACTTTTACCCTCCGTAATTTTACATTTAAACCCTTAAAAAAATAAACTTCTCACCCTCCAATATTTGTCCCAAACATTTACAGATAAACCCTTTGAATATTTTTATTTATAAAAAGTCCAATTATTAATATTTTTCAAATAAAAATTTATAAAAAGAAGCTTAAATATTTTAAATAATTTACAAATAAAATCCTAATATTTATACATTTACAAATAAGCCTCTTGAATATTTTTATTTATAAATAAGTCCAAATAAAACTTATTTAAATTTGGACTTATTTATAAATTAAAATATTCAAGGGGCCTATTTGTAAATGTATAAATATTGAATGTTTAATTTAAAATTTTAAGTTTTAAAGCCTTCAATGTATTTTTTGTAAAATTTTATTTTAAAGATGATAAAATTTTTGACTTATTTATAAATAAATATATTCAAGGGGTGTATTTGTAAATGTACAAATATGAAACTTGTAATTTAAAATTTTATGTTTTAAAACCTTCAATATCTTTTGTAAAATTTTGCTTTCAAAATGATAAAAATTTAAACTTATTTATAAATTTAAAAAATTCAAGGGGTCTATTTGTAAATGTATAAATATGAAACTTATAAGTTCAAATTTTATGTTTAAAAACCTTCAATGTCTTTTTTGTAAATTTTTTTAAAATATGATAAAATTTTAAACTTATTTATAAATAAATATATTTAAGGAGTCTATTTGTAAATGTACAAATATTAAACTTGTAATTCAAAATTTTAATTTTTAAAACTTCAATATTGTGAAATTTTATTAAAAAATTGATAAAATTTGGACTTATTTATAAATAAATATATTTGAGGGGTCTATTTGTAAATATACAAAATATTAACCTTGTATTTTAAAATTTTAAGTTTTAATACCTTCAACTCTTTTTTGTAAATTTTTATTTAAAAATATAAAATTTGGAGTTATTTATAAATAAAACTATTCAAGGGTTTAGTTGTAAATATATAAATATTAAATTTATAATTTAATTTCGTATACGGGGTTTATTTTGTAAAATATTAAAAATATTTAAGGTCCTTTTTATAAATATTTATTTAAAAATATTAATATTTGAACTTTTTTATAAATACAAATATTCAAGGGGCTTATTTGTAAATATATAAATATTCGGATTTATTTGTTAATATTTAATCTCATTTTTTAAATTTTTATTTGGAAAATATTAACATTTAGCTTTTTTATAAATAAAAATATTCAAAAAGTTTATCTGTAAATGTTTGGGAGAAAGAGTGGAGGGGAGAAGTTTAATTTTTTAGGGGTTTAAATATAAAATTACGGAGGGTAAAAGTGAAATTTTTTTAAATAAATTTGATTAAATAATAATCAAGGATTATAAATAATAAATTTGAAAACAAAGGTTGTGTAGGTAATTATAACAATCTCACGGTTTTTGGTAAATAAGGGAAATCTCAAGTGTAGGGAACTATCCCAAAATTTTACTACTATAAGTATGATGACATGTATTAGAAATACAAAAATAGTATAAAGTACAGAAACTATATGATCAATCAAATTTTTTATTAAATAAAAATATCCCCAGGGATATTAAGAATTTAAAAAATTAGAAAAGATCTTCAAAAAATTGAGAAATTCTCGTCGGTATAGAGATTTTTTTTCTTTTTTTACATATACACTCGTGAATGCCATATTTCTCTTTGAATAAAGAGTTTGAAGTAGCGAAAAACATAAAAAAAAAATTTAGCGAACAACCACTTATTTTATCACTATTGGTAAAAAACTACTTACATTATATTATAAATTTTTAAAAAAATTACGTTGAGTAAAATATTTTTAAAAAATTTAATTAAATTTACTTGTTAAATAATATAAAAAAGAGTAAATTATTTTTATTTTATTTTATTTCAAACTATCACAACTATTGGATAGTCGAATGATAAAATTGAATTAAAAATTTTTGATTTCATAATACTAAATAACCGATCTTTCATAAAAATTAACATAAGATAAATAAAATTTATATTAATTTAATAGTTATCCAAATAAAATTAAATAAATATAATTTAATCTTTTGTATTAATTTTTAATTAGTAAAATTAAATTAAAATATAATTTTTTTAAAAAAATTATTTTAATCAATATGGTTATTTAAATTTAAAGTATAAAAGGAAAGATTTTTTACTAGAATATTGTAGATGATTTTTCATTAATTTATAGGTGATTATTTGCTAAAAATTTAAAAAAATAAACAAATAAATATAAAAAAAGGTTACTTATTCAAATTTATTATTATTATTGTTTAGAAGCAAAAAGGGGTCCAAAAAGCCCATATTTATTATCATTATCATTCAAATTTTCATGGCATTCTTCCGAAATCTCTCAAGAGCAATTGATGTTGGAACTGACAGGAGCCAAATTAGCTTGAGCATTCGGCGCATATCGGAACTTGGCCGGCGAGGCCTGGAATACCGGATTGCCATTGTTGACGGAGCAGCGGCCGTCACCGTCGGGCTTGAACACGTTCGGGTCGACGGGGATGGCGCTGTTGAACCCAGCGCATGTCACGACGATGCTCGACTGGCTACAGATGCAATTGTTGCTGATGGTCACCTCGAACACGGCAGCGTCGGCATCCACACCGTCGACCTTTGTCTGGTCCACGTGCAGGTCAGACAACGTGCATGGCTGAGCAAGACCTTCGTGGAAGAAAGCAGGGTTTGAGTCTCGGCAATGACAAAATCGAAACAATATGAACTCGTGATTGAAATGTGCTCACTCGTTTGGAAGGGAAACACCAGGAGGAGGACCGAAGCGAAGGAGACGAAGGAAATCGACGCCATTTGAAACTCGGGAAAATTTTCCTGGCGATCTATTCTTTCGAAAAGCATGCGACTATTTACAGCTAGAAAATGCATCAACGGGAGGCCTTTATGGAAAATAAATTATAACTTAGAGGGTTCATTTCCCCCAAATTATTTCTTACCGAAAACAAAAATATTTCCCGATTTATTAGATTCACGGGAGATATTTTTGTAATTTAGGAATCAATTTAGGGCATGGTTCAGTTAGGTAGCATAATCTGTAATTTAGGAAATTTGTCCGATTAAAGGATGCCGATTGCCAATTAAATTTAAAAATATGTTACCATTTTTATTAAGAAAAAATTATCTACCGTAATTAGTTTTAATTACCTATAATTTTTCGTAATTTTCGAAATTATTTATACCTCTATTTTTTCAAAATATTTATTTATACACCTGATTGTTATTTAATCAAAATTTTTATAAAAAATTTTACCCTCCGTTATTTTTATAATTAAATCTCTAAAAACTTATTTTTTTTATTATTTAACCTTCCGAAATTCAGATTTTTGCAAATAATATCTCGAAATTATTTTAATTTATAAAAAAATTTCGAAATTCGGATTTTTATAAATAACACCTTAAAATTATTTTGATTTACAAAAAAGTCCCGAAATTCGAATTTTTGTAAATAGGTGGCAGGGCGCGGGGGCGACGCCGGAGGCCGGCGGCGGGAGCGGACCCAACTCGCCCTGTCGCACTCCACCTCCCTCATCCGGCTCTCCCACCCGTGCCGAAGGGCGATCGGGGACGAAGGGCGGTTGGGGACGAAGGGCGATCGGGTGATATGAAAATTGCCACAACTTGAGGATTTGGTCATGTGGGCAAACAAACTTACAAGTGAGATTCCAGATGTTCTTTGCTCGAACAGCAATAGCTTGGAGACACTGATACTTAGCTTCAACGAGATCAATAGAAGCATTCCTCCATCCTTCGCAAAATGTTTGAATCTTATATGGGTATCATTGTCTGGCAACCGGTTGGAGGGGGGAATCCCAGACAGCATTGGCAACCTCCAGGACCTTGCTATTCTTCAACTAGCAAGCAATTCACTCTCCGGTGAGATACCAGTGGAGCTTGGTAGCTACGGGAATCTCATCTGGCTGGACTTGTACAGCAATGGCTTTACAGGATCGATTCCATCTTCGCTTGCATCACAAAGTGGGCTCATAACACCTGGCATTGTCTCCGGGAAGCAGTTTGCATTTCTCAGAAATGAGGCGGGAAACATCTGTCCTGGCGCTGGTGTGCTCTTTGAATTTGAGGGGATCTGTCCTGAGAGGCTAGCTAACTTTGCATTGGTGCGTTCATGCCCATCCACTAGGATTTACACTGGCACTATAGTCTACTCCTACTCGAGCAATGGAAGCATGATCTACCTGGACCTCTCCTACAACCTCCTCAATGGAACAATTCCGGAGAACTTTGGCACAATGAACAACCTGCAAGTTCTTAACTTGGGGCACAACCAACTCACTGGGCCAATACCGGATTCTCTAGGTGGCATGAAGAAGGCCATGGCATTGGATCATTTACTGTAAATACATAATTGAGGACCGCCCTTCGTCCCCGATCGCTCTTCGTCCCCGATTGCCCTTCGGCACTGGTGGGAGAGCCAGACGAGGGAGGTGGAGTGCAACAGGGCGAGTTGGATCCGCTCCCGCTGCCCGGGCCGCCACTCACTTGTAAAAATCCGAATTTCAGAAATTTTTTGATAAATCGAAATAATTTTAGGATGTTATTTACAAAAATTTAAATTTCGAGGACTTTTCTATAAATTAGAATAATTTCAGAGTGTTATTTACAAAAAATCCGAATTTCAGAATGTTAAATAATAAAAATTAAATTTTTAAGGGTTTAATTGTAAAAATAATTGATGGTAAAATCGTTTGAGAAAATTTTGATTAAATAACAAAAGGGGTACGAGTAATTTCTCCTTTTATTAATGACTTAATACCGTCTTTACTTTTTTGTATATAATTCCAAGGAGATGAGAAAATTATTAAAATTGTCTAATTCAGGTATTTGAATGAGTATTTTTTAATGAAATTAGAAATTAATTAATTTTCTCAATTTTTAAAATATATTAAATTAATATTAAATGTGGTAAAAAAATATAAATATAATTTATAAATACAAAATATATATTATTTTTTAAAAATTAATACTTTATTTATAAGCAAAAAAATTCCGATATATTAATATTAGAAAATACTAAGTTAATTAAAAAAATAATATAAATTTAAAAATAGCCCAAAAATAAATAATTATATAATTATAATATAATTAATTTAGGATTTATTTAATATATTTTTTCTTGTTAAAATAATTTGATAATAAAATACATATTTTTTTAGAAATATAATTTATTTATTTTAAAATTTAATATAATTATTAAAATGGTCCATAAATAGAGAATAATACAAATATAATAAAATTAATTCAAGATTTATGTATTATATTTTAGCTAATAAGTTAAATAATTTAATTAAAAAATTTAAAAATGACCTAAATATTATATAAATTTATCATTTAATTTGTGAGCTCCACTGTAATTTTCAAGAATTAAATAAATTTCTTTCAACCATTTTAAAATTTAAAACCTGAATTAAAAAAAATTAGAATTAATTTCGAATTTCAAAATCAAACCAAATGCCGAAATTAAAAAATTAAACTTTTAATTCCTCAAATTCCTTCTTCAACTTCCAAACAAGTCCCAAGAAGAAATGATTCAGAGAACCCCATGTGCTCGTCGAGTTCAAGCGAGTTCCCGAATTCTCAAGGGCAATTGATGGTGGAGCTAACAGGAGCCAAATCAGCTGGGGCGTCCGGGGCATATTGGAACGTGACCGGCGAGCCCTGAGACACCGGGTTGCCATTGCTGACGAGGCAGCGGCCGGGGCCGGCGGGCCTGAACACGTTGGGGTCGACCGCGATGGCGCTGTTGAACCCTGCGCACGTCAAGATCACATTTGACTGGCTACAGATGCAGTTGTTGCTGATGGTCACCTCGTACACGCCGGGGGCGCTGGCCTTGTCCTGAAGCACGCTCAGGCTCGACAACGTGCATTGTTGAGCGCAACCTGCATCGAAGAAGCCTCCAGGGCTTGAGTTTTCGCAATAGCAAAATCGAAAAAGGCCGACTTTTGGTTAAAAATTCGATTGATTATAATCTAATGGGAGCTTTGCAAAAGAATCGAGGAAGTTTAAGATGTTGCTTACTCGTTTGGAAGAGGAAGATAAAGAGGAAGAGGAGAGAAGCCCCCGAGACGCTGGAAATGGATGCCATTTGAAACTTGGCGTTTACTTTTCTCATTAGAATGGTGTATTTATAGCTTGAAAATGCAACAATCGGGGGGTATTTATGCAAAAATAAATGGTAATTTCTTTAATCCTGTCCAATTTTAGATTTTTTTGACCATACATTTTTAGAAAATACTAAAATTGCAATTATGTACTGCCAAAAATTATAATTGCTCCAATGTACCTGCAAATTCAATTAATTTAACTAAATATTAATATTATTAATTTTTGTTAGTATTTATCCAAATAATTTTTTTAGCATTTTTTAAATAATTAATTTTGAGACGGACGTTCTTTCATTTATGTCATATTAATTTTGTCTTAATTTAAATGAACATTAATAAAAATTAATTAAAAATATTTATTTAAATAAATTAAATTTGTAGGGGCAAAAAAATAATTACAATTTTTTTGAAGATATAAATAGAATTTGAAAAAAAAAAAGAATTTTAAATCAAATTTATTTGGGCTTTGCGGTCTTTGAGTGGTTCTAATTTAATAATCAAAATTTGAAATCTGGTCAACTGTTCGGCGTCATCGATTATTTCTTTATTTTTATTTTTATGCGAGCGGCGATGCAGCAATTCAGAACGCGTGACTTCGTTCGCTATTTATTTTTCTAACAATTCGTGGGAGATATATTTGCGAAGCCAAACATATTTTGCGAAAGTCAAAGTGGATATTTATTGTAATTAAAGAACATCGGTCGATGGACAACATGACATTTGTCCAATCAAGGGCGTCAGCTAAATTTAGAAACGAATTTTACTCATTTTTTGTTCAGATTTATGGTTCGATAAATTGATTGTTCTTGGAATTGAGTTGATACGAAGTGGATCGGATTGTGCGATCCGGCCCACACTGAGTCCGTTACATTCCGTTGCTGGGAACAAGTTCAATATTAGTTTTTTTTTCTTTTTAATCTTTTAATTTGAAAAATATACCATGGCCCGAAGCCCGCTATTTTCTAGAACTATTAGCCTGAGCAGGAATCCCAAACAAAAGCCCAATCAAACCAATTATCCTGGATTTAGCGAGTCATTTGCAATCTCAAAAAAAATAAAATAAAAGCGATAAAAACACAAAAAATTTGTTAGCCCATGAAACAATACTCAAATACCACATTTGCTGTTTGATTCAAGCCTAGGATTAGAATTAGCCTTAGTCCTAATCAGGCTAACAACTAGACACTAAAAATATAGTCTAACTAAAATTCTATTTTTTTTAATTAAAAGATAATAAAGTATTAAATTATCCCTATTTTTACCATACATGTATTTCTATAAATAAAAGTACGTGATGGCAAATTGGTCTAAATTTTTTTAAAAATATTTACTAATCTGATTAATAATCAAATACTAAAAACATAATTTAATTATTTTTTTTCTAACCAGACTATTTTTTAATTAAATTATTACCTCATTTGGTAAGTGATCTAGATCAAAATTAGCTTGATTTTAATTTTTTTAAAAAATTAATATCAATTACATTACATTGTTATTAAATTAAATTTTTATAAAAAAATTAATTAATTTTTTGAGCTTCAATTTATTATAAAATTAATTTTAATAAAAAAATATTACTTTATAAATATGGTTGACTAATCTTAGTTTTGATTTTAAGTTGGACGGGCTCTGGGCGCCTAAATCCAAAAACCGTCTGGTTCTAGGTCCAAAGCTGGGTCGACGGGATCCCAATCGCGACGACCGGACCGGGCAAGAAAAGCCGAAAAGCCGGTTCGAACCGTTGCTCGCCGCCACGGTTTACACGTGTCCAAATCTCGCCGCCGTAACCTGCGCCGCAGGGCAAATGCAGCCGTCGCAAGTGGACCCGGGCCGGTTCTCGCGCTGCCGGTTTTGTACTGGTCTGAGGCAAGTTGGGCCGCGGGCCAGGTCACGTGACGGCGGGGATCCTCCTCGGGCAGCGCGCAGGATATCGTCGCGCAGGCTCCCACCGCCCATTAACCAGCCCGGCCTCGAGCGGGCAGCTTGACTGGCTTCCGCTTGTTCGGGCCGTTCGGGTCTGGGTTGGGCTCGATGTGTAGCTACAGTTCCCAAAACTAATTTGTTGGGTGGGGACCAAAAAAATTATTTTTGATATTTGATTTGTCTAGTAAAATTATAGACAATTCCTTTGAAAAAAGTAAAATTTTGATTTGGTGACTGTAAAATGCAAGAAATATATCCTATAAAACATTTTTTGGAAAATTAATAAAGTTTGGAATAATATTTAGAGAATTATATGGATGCAAGTCGCTAAAGAGTGTTGGGAAGAGTGTGCTCCAATTGTATTGGGTGGATGCCACTTGCGCTTTGGTGGTTGCATCATGCTCATCATCTCCCCAAAAGGAGCTCTCTGCTCTGAGTGTCAGAACTCCACTTGGCTCATTTCTGCCAACTTGTGTGCTCTTCAATCCAAGTGACTGCTTGCTTTTCAATCTTCTTTATCAAAAATAGACAAAACTATATTTTTGTGGCTCATTTTATACAAAAGTCAGAATTTAATGGAATTGACATAAACTCACTTGAACTTTTGACCTTTTTCCAATTTGTGGTACTTTCCAATTTGTGGAAAGTTCAAGCATTTGCAAATGCATGAATCTACATGGATTTCAATCCAATACATCACATCAGAGAACATATGCTCCACTTTTTGCCATGCTACTGCATTCACTTTGCTAAAGTTATTACATGATTTCATTCCACTTCACTAAACAACATGAAAACTTCAGCATACAAGCTTCTTCTCCTAGTCCTTCCTCTTCACTCAAGTAGCTGCTAAAATTGACATTTGAGTGATTTTAAAGAGGACAGAATCAACAAGAAGTTGATTATGATTATGGAGCTTTGAAGCTACACTGCAATTCTTTAGTAATGCAGATGTCAAGAGCATGACTTTATCAGGCCAAGATTGTAGAGGAACTTCTCTGATCTGGACCTGAAGAGAGTGCCAAATGAAAACCTCCCACCATCAGCTGCAGAAGGATTCAGATGCATGCCATCCTTTACTTGAAGAACTGCTTCGCCTAGTTCTCTTCGAACCGCATCGATTGTCTGGCTCCGAACCGGATTCCCCGATGCATCGGTCACGTAGAACACATCCACTGCTTGACTTCCTCTCGTCGATACTTCGGCTCGGGTTACTGAGAGTCCATTTTCTCTAAATATTCGCATCACGTCGGAGAGAAGTCCGACCCTATCCTCACTGCATAGCTCAAGTCTCAGTCCCTGAATCAACATTTGTAATGAACGTCAATCAGCATAAGCACTGAGAACTGTTAAAATCTGTTATCTCAAATCTCCGTACCTCTGTTGTTCCTCTTTGGATTGCAGCCTCCAAGCAGTAGACTAATCGATGTCTTTCGTCTTCTGAGCTTATAGGGCATCCATCAATGTGTCTAATGTAGTATTCCTGCAACCAGGAGCAAGTATCATGTATTTGTATATGAAGTATATGCAAGTTAGAAAAAGCATTTGAAAGTGTTTGATGAAAAACCTGATATGCTTCTGGTCCTTCAGCAATGACAGTGGCATGGAACACAACATACTGCATATCTGTAAGAGTGCAGACAGTGTCAAAGATTAGCTTAGGCCTGTCCTTGCACCTCACATTGACGACTGAGTACCCTCTCTCAATGCAATTCTCCACCATTACAACCAGCTTGCTTCTGTCGGTTGCAGCCTCTTCGCGGTCAATACTTTCATTGTCAAAATCACGATCAGAACACATCATTTGGTGAAGTCTCCTTTCAGTGTGAGTCACGCCAACAGAGATCGCCGTCTGGCCGCTCCTTTTGTCTCTGTTTGCTCTTAGCACATAGCGAAGCACCTTCTTGATGTTGGCAAGCCGCTCCGGATCTTCGATTGGAGCTCCAGTTGCTTCGTCTGTGATATAGACCACCGAACCCATTCTTGATTTGTGAGTCCAGACTTCGGCAGAGGCCACATTGCACTTGAGATCAGTGAGAACAGCAAAGATCTCTGAGAGCAATCCTGGCCTGTCTCTGCCAATCAGTTCTATGGATGTGTGCTCTGCTGAAGCCTGGACGCCCACAGATTGTGCTAATGGCCTGAGATTATATGCTCTTGCTGCAAGTGACTGCAAAACAGTGTTCTGTGAGGCCTTTGACCAAACACAAATAGCACTAATCAGTGCAAACAGAACCTAATACTGCTACTGAACCAATATTAACTCCAACATAAAATTGAATCGTTTCGTTGGCTTTCATCAAAAAGGCAAAAAGAAGCACCTGCTCAATTCTGTCAGCAACTTCAACACCAGAGAGCTTATTCCCATCTCGGTCAACAACATGGAAGACTAAAAATAAACCAAAAAAATCAATAAAATTAGAATCAAACAAACATTATAAACAAGGAGGCAAACTAAATGAAGAAGATGAAGGTACCATCCATGAACCATTCTCCATCAGAAGAGATATAAGCTCTCCTAATGGTGAGGTTGAGATCAGTCAACACCTGCACAACCTCCAGCAAGCTTCCATGGTTGTTAACACTGTCCACCTGCATCAATTCAATCTCCAAACTCGCTCACCATCCATAAAAACTCAGAGGAAAACACAGAATCCAACTATCAAAGTACCTTCACCAATGTAGCCATCCTGCTGGAAGTGTTATCCACAGTCACCCTGAAACCAAGCCAGTTATCAACGACAAAGCCAAAGATTCAATCTTTGCTGCAAAGACCTCACCTTGGAGGGTTCATTCGGATGACAAGCTTCTCATACTCGTCAATGCTCACGAAGGAAGAGCTGGAATCCATGGGAGAAGTGGCTGCTTTGTCTCTGGGACTGGTCTCTCTTTTTTTTTTTTTTTGGTCTTTGTTATGAGGTTGCTGGCTTGTTGCGTGTGTATATATATATTGAAGTTTATTTTAAATTATCAGAAAGTGGTATTGGCGCTTGGGTTGGATGAATGGTGGGGAAGATACCAGATACGGGACTAAAGTGCAAAAGCAGAGACAAGGGTTGGTTTCTAGGGCTCCCAACGGGCTGACCGGATCCGGTCCGATTTATGAAAATTTTATGGTCTATTCAGTTACATAAAATTATTTTAATTTTCTGAAAAATAATTTATAAAGATAAAAAAATAGAAATATTTTTTTTCCAACTTGAAAAATTAAGAATTATTTTTCTGTTTTCTAAAATTATATTAGATTTTGAAAACACTTTATAATATTATAAATTTTTTTATAACTTATTTTTATGAAAAAAACACAACGTTTCTATATGTTTTTTTTTTCACTTTTCAAATCCCCCAATTTTATTATTATATGTTATTTTATTCACATTCGACTTCTCGTTTTTTTCGTCAATCGTATGTTCTTTTTCTACATTGATTTTTTTAATCATTATTAAGATCGATAATTATCTACTTTTTTCTAGATATTTTTTTATAATCATTGGAGTTCTTATCTCTCAGTTGTTATCTATCTCCATTAGTTGAGATAGAGAGAGAAATCTTAAATAAAAAATTACAAATAAGATTTACAAAATTTATTGAAAGTTAATTTCATATATTTATTGAGATGAACATATTATTTGTTTTTTCGAAGTTTTTTATAAAAATAAAAATTGAAGATGAAAAATAGGAAAATTTTTCTGTAATTGAACATACTTGTTAGCGTAATTGCAATAATTGAATAATTACATGTAACACCTTAACAATTTAATTTTTTCAAGAAAACTTTCAGTCTCACAGCATGCTTCTTTTAAATTTCAGATCAACATAATATTGACTTGAGATTAAAAAACGACTTGTTTCCCATTTAACATGAAAAAAAGCTAGACTTAATATTTTTTTAATTTAAAATTTTCACTTTTTTACGTTTATAGATGAATTTTCATATAAATTGTATTTAGAGTATAGCTATTTTGTGTTTGTTCGAAGAGAGAAATGTTTATATCGAAAATCTAAAACAATCGTATTTGTGAGTGTTCTTAAGATTTAAGAATAGAAAAGGATGAATCCCAAATCAAATATTATCACGATTATATATAATCACGGTAATTTACATTGAGGTTATCATAGTTAATTATTCTTAATCATTTAATCATACACATGTTCTGATAATTATTATCATTTATGATTGTGTTCTTGCGATCATGTGCTATACTTTTATAATTTTAGTACTATGCTATTGCTACTCATGTAATAAAGAGGCTTAATCAAATTTATCTGTATTAAAAAATTTTCTAATATTACCTAATTTTCTGGGAAGCTATTTAACATCTCTAAAAGTCGCATAAATGTCCCGAGCATTATTCGCTACATGATTTGCTAATTGATTGTCTTCTCAGAGAACATACAAAGTAGAGTGAAGAGGTAGAGTTGCGAGGTTAAATAGAAACTACTTTCGAGGTTGTATGAAAAAATATTTTTACAATAAGCCCAAGCCCAGCCCAACCTGGCCCGGCCCGAGCACCACTTTTGGTAATTTCGTGCGTCTTCTGGAAGGGTGGCTGGCCTAAGGCATACGCAACGACATGCGATGAGGGAGGAGTGGTCCCTCCGTATCATATTATCGCCAGCCACCGGCCGTCCTGGTCCAACGACCGAGATAACCCCCCATCGCGATCCCAAGTGCAACTTTTGGACTCGTTTCTAATTCCTTACATTTTCAGGGTGCTCCTTCCCAAATTGTGCCAATTTTATCGGATTTTGCTATTTGTGGGCCTCCTGATTTGTGAGATTCCATGAGTTGGCTTTGTACTTGCGATGTTCTTGTGAGCCATCGATTGGGTCTCGAATGTCTCTGATCCCATTTGAATCTCTATTGTCTGCGCATCGATTAGTAAAAAAATAAACCGAAAAAACATATCGAGTTAATAATTCATGTATCAAATCAGATTAAGCTTCGGATACGAACCGATAACAATGAGTTGCCAGTTAAACGGCAATGTAATTTTTTTTTCTTGAAAATTATCGCATTGTAGTCGTATTCATAGAAGAAAATATACATGGAAGCACATGGGAAAATAAATAATAGACCAGAGTCATGTGGTGAGAACAGTTTGACTCTGACGCCGCCATGCGGCTGACCATCACTCGTTGTCTCCCGCTCATGAAGTTGTCCGTAAATTTTTAGATTCAATTATAGTACAAATTGATACGCAAAACCTGATTCATTTCGAAAAAAAAAAAAATTACTTATCGCGATGCTCTTTATAAATCATTTATCGTTATGTATTTTTTATTAATTATTTTTTTGTTTACATCAAAATATTTTTTATAATAATAATAATAATAATATTTTATAATAACTTATATCGATATATATGGCACAAATTAAAATTTTTTAAAATATTAAAATAATATATATATTTAATATAGCACATGCGAGGGCATACACACTACACTAGTTCTGTTACAAGTCGTTTAACCTTGGTCCGAGTCTTTTTACAAATATTCCCTTGCGTTTTGAGGAATTTGTGTTAAACTCTCGAATTAACATAGTTTGAAAAATAATATAGGGCTGCGAAAGGCCGAGCACAGCCGAGACGACCCGTAGCCCCAAACTTTGGGCCAGAAACTTGGGATGACACTAAACGTAGTTGCATTTTTTGGGCTGGATGTGGTTAATGCGTTGAACCAAAGTTTAGCCCAGCTGATATGGTCCCAACGAGAGGCTTGACGGATATGAGAGTATGAGACCAAGCCACACTATTTTTTACTATCTCCTGAGCTACATTAGTCCCATATGGGATAATGAACACGTAGATTTTCACATAAATCGGAGCAAGCAAAGCAACCCGAGGAAAGCCTAAAGTCAATTCCTTCTCGGGCCAAATTTAAATCACTCAATGCAGTTTATGAAATCCAATGCTAATATGGATAGCGCGTGATTAGCACACGAATTTTTTCTTTTTTGCTAAACAACCAATTTAAGTATTTTCCCTTCTTGGAGCAGGATCCCTCCCTCCTGTTCATCTGGCAACACTCGGCGCCGAAACCCGAGCTGGAGCCCGGAAAACCAAGCCCAAACCCAGCTTTTGTGAGTGGTCCGCGCTAGGGATTCGGTCCATGACGGCCCACCAAGCCCAATTCAATGAAGGCCCCAATTTACATAGAACTGTCATAAAGGAACATTGGATTTTTTTTCAGCAATTCTGATGCATAAAGATGGATCATCAGGGAACAAATGAAAAAGGAATTTCTTGAGTTCCAATAATAAATGAACCAGAACATCCACAGAGAAATGGGAATTCCAATTAAAGAAATTATTCAGTCAAATTTCTTGCTCTGTATAGTTAAACTAAAGAGACGGACTGATTCATACGATAACAATTCCAAGCCATTCGATCTCATATGATTGTGAGCTCATACAATGAAATTCATACAATTAACGCCTAATTTCAGTTTAAATAACGCAAAAAACAGAACGCAATCATATACTTTAAACACTTGAAACTGAAGCAAAACTCACAAGAAAATAGATATTAACTTGTGCACTGCATTTTCTTCACTGTGAGCTGAGTTCTTCTCAAGTATGATGAACGCCCAAAATGTAAAATGTTCATTTTTCTCACAAACCAGGCAAGCAAACAAATAATATCACTCCTTCAAAGTCTAGCAGCAAAAATCAACGCAAACATCACTCAAAACTCTTATCTACAAACCTTGAATCGACCCGAAAAAGTCCCCTTCCAAGCTATTAATCCTCCTCTGATTTACACCTGCAATTGCAAAATCAAATCTCAATCACAATCCAAAAATCAGACCAACAAAAGAAACAATGAGCATGAAGAATACCAAAATCGCGAAACAAGCAATTCTGATTTACTCGTTTTACTCCAGCTGCAAACATCACGAAATCCAATCAATCAATCTCGAAAATCTACTGTCCTGAATCCTGTGATTCATCTTCTCGCTGTTGCTGTCTCTGCTGTTGTTGCTGCTGGTGCTGATGGTGGTGATGATGCAAATGGCCACTGCCACCCGCTTCCCCTCTGCTCTGTCCCATCTGCTGATAAAACTGGCTCATGGCAGGCGAGCTCAGAAATCCTACATGCCCATCCTGCGACAAGCCTAGCTCCAGCCCGTGCCCGGCTAGCATCGAAGCAAAAGACATGCTTTCCGCCCCATGAAACCCCATCCTCTGCTCTGCCCCAGACCCAGGGTTCAAGAACCCAGAAGCTGCCCACATCCCAGGCAGCTGGGGCCTGCCAGGGATGTGGGCTGCCCCCACCATGGCCGCCCAGTTCAATCCCGCCGCCGTCGAGGCTGCGCAAGGAGCCGGCGTCGCCTCTGCGGCCGCAGCGAGAGCAGAGGCCGGGATGGTCCCGGACCCAGTGGCGGCGATGATGGCAGGCTCGGCTTGGTGGAGGAGCCACTGGATGGTTTCGCCGTCGGATTTGTGGCCCAGCTCTCGCGTGAGCTGGAAGATGCGGGCGGCGCAGAGGGCCGGCATGCGGATGCGGCGGCCGCGGCCGTCGACCTTGGTGTGGCGATCCTTGTTGGAGCTGCGGCGAGGGGCGAGGGCCTTCTTCTGGGGCTGGTCATCGTCCTTGGAAGAGGTCGCCGACGGGGAGGCGCCGGCGACGGAAGCTGTGGGGTCGGGCTTGTCGGCGGGGACGACCCGGTGGGAGACCTTGGGATCCATGGGTGAAGAGGAGAAAGACGAGGTGGAAAAAGACGGCTCCTTTCCGATTTTACTGCTTCGTTTTCTAGTGCCCCACTTCATATATAGCTTCCATTTTTGCTTATATATCCCTGTACTTGTTCAAACTTTCATTACAAAAATTGGTCTTTGATCCAAATTTTGGTGTTTGCAAATGCACCCCTGTAAACTTCAGATTCTTACAAAGAAATGCATCGTTGAGAAATGTCTACTCAAAAAAATAACTTGAGAGAGGGAAATGTCTAATTTAAATAGTCTAAGGTTGTATATGAAAAATCCTTTTTTTCACTTGCTTTTGTCTATTTACCAATGACTTGCCCACATTCTGTGCATTCTGAGCCCTCCTTTTTTTTAACTTAATTTAATTATTCATTATTTTCATGTTTTTATTATCTTTCTTCTCCACGTTTCCCTCTCTATCCATCTCTTTACATAGCATGCATTATTGCAAGCAGTTGCAATCACTTGCAGGGGACTCAAGTGGGGCACCTGGCACTCTTCAAGACTACCACTTGGCACTCTCTCATTGGCCGAAGACCAGGCCTTACATTCAGTTCAGACCTTTCTACATGAAGCTTCTTATGCCCTCTCAATTCCCAAACCATTTTTCTTATTTTTTTTGATAAATTTTTTTACAAGGCCATGCGATTATTGTCTGAAATCCGTTATTAAGCATAGAATGTCAACTGTCGATTAAATAGATTTAGATATTTTTTAAAATCAAAATAAAATAAAATAAAATAGTTTTAAAATGGTGTTTCGCATTATAAAAATTAGATAATTTTTGAAAATTTACGATTGGAAAAGGATCATGGATAATGGCGTGCAATCTCACCTCATCCTAGTCTGGTGGGATGTGTACTGCCGACAAAACATTCTCATTTTTCCATATTTATTTGGTGAAAACGAAAATATCTTCCTATAAATGTATAGCAAATATATATATATATATATAGATTATGTTTTGTTATTCCGCTTGTTTTCCGCGTAGTGTTTGATGATCACAACGGGCACCGAGGACAAGTTAACATGTCCATCAATTGGATTGGCCCTTCGTTTGGTCAAACATATAATTAAAGTAGTCAATATTCCCACGCCTTTAATTGCCTAAAGTCAAGACAAATGCTTGATCATCAACCATAATAATTGTTTACTTTTCTCTGTGGATATATTGCCTAGTTAATTTTTGTAAGAAAATGGTTCTTCTCGATCAATCTAAAGAATTAAGAATTAATGGTGTTGTGATCAATCTAAACAATTCTTCTATTAGCAGGCCATTGAGTTTCATTATGATCGGTTAATCGCAATTATGTGACCATAGAATCGAGCTTTGATTATGTTTTAAAGAAAGTAATACATTTTGTAAGATGTTTTGACTTTATGCGCGTCATTAAATTATTGTTAAGCTAGAGAGGCAAAAGAGGTTGCTAATGGAGTGAGCTATTACGCGTAATAATACACTATCATGTGCTATATGCGCATAGGATTCATTACGAGGACCTCACCATAATTTAAGGAAAAAGCAAGGAATGTTTTTGATTGAGCTTTCTTAGTGATTTGACTCGTCCTTGTTTTCCCACCATGCAAGGGAGAGCATGCCAAAGCTTTCTCTCTCTTATTCTCTCTCTAGACAAAAAAAAATTCAGATTTTGCATAAGAGTTCATTTCGAAAGAGCGATACCAATGCAGAAGATATGATATATATATATACACATATTTTTTACTTGTTTGGTGTTGATAATAATGGCGGGCGTGAGGGATGTGTGTGTGGGTGCTTGCACTGCTTTGCCACTGTGCTTCCCACAATGGAGACATGGACTGGGGGCCCTCTCAATGCAGCGTTGAGAGGTGTAGCTGTTGACATCTAAACACAAGAGACACACGATTTCAGGGTATCGAGTAGAAATGAAGAATTTTACTTTATATGGATTGGAGCTCGTGCAGGGGATAAGCTTTGCATCTAGTTTTTGTCTTAATCATTTGGGCCACTACTTTCTTTAGTTCCCATATTCTCTGTGTTACTTTAGAAGTCTCTCTCTCTCCTTCCTAACGAGAAAGAAAAAGTTTAACTAGAGTTTAAGAGTCTGTTTGTTTTAAAGTTAAAAAAGATAATCTCATTTTAAAATAATATATTTGTAGTTATTTTAATTTAAATTAAGATTAATTAGTTTAACTCCTTTCAAACTAAACACTATGTGATTCATCCATAACAGAAGATGAGTCTATAATTCAAAAGAATTAAAAATTTTTGATTCATAATTTCTCAAATAATAGTGATGATAATTATTGAGGGAGTAAAAAAAAGTGTCGAATCGGATCAATATAGTGGACTGAATACCAAACCATTCTAAAAATTTAAACTCATGAGATATGTGCCTCTTTCACTAAATATATTGGACTTTATTTATCTAATATTCGATGTGAGACTAATTTATTATACATGACATTATAACAATCTTTCCATTCAAATGTAATTTGACCACATCAATTTTAATACTCTTAATCAAAAACTCTTTTATTCAACTAGTTTAATCGTGTGACTCATACTAATGGATTTTTATTTCATTTTTTACTTTTTTTAAAGAGAGACTAACATACAACTCGACTCAGTCGCATTATCACGGTACTATTTTACTCGATCAATTCTACCATATGATCTATGCTAATATTTTTTTTTTCTCAATTTTTGATTTTTTTAAGAGAGACTAATATGCAATTCAATCTAGTCGCATCATGATGGTAATTTCGATTTTAAGAGTTTGCAAAGTTTCGAATTTGAAAACTCTAATACCGTTTGTTGGAGGAGTCGAAAGAGTATCGAATTGGATCAATATAGTGGGTTAGATACCAAACTATCCCAAAAACTTAAGTTCATAAGATATGATTTTTTTTCACTATATATATTAGATTTTATCTATCTAATATCCGATGTGAGGTTAGTTCATCACACTTGATATTATAACAAATAATTATGAAAATAATACTGAATAATTCTCTTTTTACCTTTTTTCTCACTGTCTGTTTGAGATATCTTATAAGAACAAAATAATTTATAATATAGACTTATCAAGTATAAAATCTACTAATCTTGCATAATTCTTCTTCATCATGGAGCGTGACATGAGCTAGCCATCTATAGCGGAATTGGGTCAATTACTATGTTAAGACAAAAAAAAATATAGTTTCATGATTTTATAGGGGTGTATATGCAAAAAAAAAACTCTTAATTATTCCTGTCAAGTTGGTGGAATATCATTATTGAAGAAAAGCATCCCCATAATGCCAAAAGAAAGAAGTCTTCCAAGTGCCCCACCAAATCTGCATCACCAATTTGATTGATCCCTCATACACACTGAACCACTTGACTACTCGAATAAATTGGAATTTGGAATGTTATTTCTATTTTCCATATATAGCCCTAAAAATAGGGAAAATCATAAAAACTGTATAACCAAAAGTTCATTGGAGATATAGAAACAGAAAAAAAAAAAAAAATTGATTTGAGGAAATTTGTTATGATATAAGCAAGTTGCGGTCCAAGACGAGGACAATGATGTCCAGGCCATACATCAATCAGTAAAAGTCTCAGTTACAACTGCACCATCAATGTGGTGGAGACCAGTTTGCATCAGATAAGACCTTGAATTTAGTCTCGCATCAGGATAAAGAATTTCGAGCACAATGCCTGTAAAACAAAATTTTATGTAAAACGAGAAAATAATTGGAATTCAGTGATTGTTTTTCTATCTTTTTATTAAGAGTTTTTAATCAATAATTACTTATCTTAGTACAAATTTATACAAAATTACTTATTTTATCATTATTAATAAAAAAATTATTCGTCTTGTATTATAAATTTATAAAAATTTATCTTAATTAAAATATTTAAAATTATTTTATTTTAGTTCAATTTTATTAATTAAAATTAATACAAAAATCAGATTATTTTCATTTGACTTTTGATTTAGAGAATTAATATAAAAATAATTTATTTTATTTTAGTTTATGTAAAAGACCGATTGTTTAGTGTTATTAAACTGAGAATTTAAGATTTAATTTTTTTAGCCAATTATTGGTGATTGTGAACCAATTGCCCCAAGCAAAACCAAATGAGGATAATTAAAATTTTTTATATTAATTTAATTGATAAAATTAAAATTAAATAAAATAATTTTAAATATTTTGATTAAGGTAATTTTTTATAAATTTATAATATAAGGCTAGTAATTTTTTTTTACTAATACTAATAAAATAGGTTATTTATGATAAATTTATAATAATACTGTTTGTTAAAAATGTTTATGTAATTGAAAACCCGTGTGTATCGCTGTAGAGCCCGGATTGAACCCCAAGCTTGAATTCCAGGCCCAACTAGAAATACTGCCCGAATCCAAATTTGAAATTTTCAAATCAAGAACGTGGTCAACGAGTTTGAGCTTCCTATTATTTGGAGTTGCTCTCCACACAGTCAAATTTGAAGTTTCCGTTCAATCCAAAGGAAATACATCAAGGTTTCCCATTTAGTGACAAATAATCATCTTTGAAACTTTGATAGAGAAACAAAAACAAATAGGCACAAAACACAACAATATGAATCAGAAATGGAAGATCAATGCCTGTCAACAAGCCCAGCCCTGAAGCTTGAAGATCTTATGGAGGAGGGGTACAAGTACTTCTTGGCGCCGGTGGCCTCCAGTATCCTCTTGCTCAGGCTCTGGCTGGGGCCGGCCCCGGGTTTCGTCATGTAGAAAACCCTAGAAAACCAGTCCACGAGCTCCGGCGCCACGCACATTATCATGTGGAACGTCTGGTACCACGAGGGCCATGTCACGTACTCCTCTCCTCGGCGCGCTCTGCTCACAATGACCTCCGCACACTTCTTCGTGCGCCCCACCGGGAACAGCCCCACTTGAACCTGTCGTAAACAGGTATTCAGTTATCTTCGATGTTATCCTGACTTGCTACTATAGACAGACAGACAAATTCTTACATCTCTGACTTCTTCATCGATCCCAACTTCGCCTCCTTCCTTGAGGACTTTGCCCCTGGTGAGCTCCGACGCGACGTATCCCGGAGTCACGATCGTGATCCGGACCTCGGATCCGAGCTCAGCTCGGAGTGTCTCGTAAAACCTGATCAGTGCAGCCTTGCTAGCCTGCAACCAATTCATATCAATGAGAAGAACACTGAATGAACGTGAATGTACCATTGTGTTACTAGTATGTACTGACATTGTAGAAGCTCATTCTCGCCGTCGGGACTCGGCCGGCGATCGAGGATGTCACGACGATGATCCCGTTGCTGCTCTTGAGGTGCGGGATCGCGTAGTAAGTTGGGTAGACGCATCCCCAGAAATTCACATCCTGAGCAATCAAATAACATACTGTTAGATCAGCTGAAGCAAAAAGAGGGAAAAAAAGGTTCCTGACTAGATTCAGAGGCCGCATGCCATAAGCTGCGTGAAGGCTGAGATGTTTGTGATTTCCTCGAAGAGGGAGCAAGACCAGATCCCGGCGTTGGCCACGAGGTGATTCACTGCAGAAGAGCGATCGGTCTTTCAGTTTCTGGTGTTACTGAATAGTTCGAGTTTGAGGTTAGAAATACGATTCTTGCATTTGCCAAAATGGGCGATGGTTTCGTCGATGACTCGTTTGGATTCGCCGGCGCTGGAGACGTCGGCCCGGATCACGAGCACATCTGGAGACCCGTGCCTGCTGGCCGCGGTCGCCACTGCTTTCAGAGCTTGCTCTCTTCTTGCGACCAGCACCAACGAAGCTCCCAGCTTCGCGTATTGGTAAGCCACTTGCTGCGAAGTAAAAGAAAAACCTTCTTCGATCAGAAACTCGCATCTCCATGCTGTTTCTGACAAAAACACGCTCATTTTTATCAAAATTTGCGGCTACTTATATTCTGCGATTGTGACTGAAGTAAATATTATTTGAAAAAAAGGTTTCATGCATTAAATTTCACGGGAAGAAACCTCAAGCTTGGCGCTTTGCAGAAAAACAAGAATCAATGCTTGCTTGAATAATTTTTTTTTTTTTGTTAGGTTGTCGAGCGAAGTGACATGTCGCCCACAATTAATTGATTTGTCCTGTGTGAGTCGAACAAGATGTCGAGAATTTAAAATCAGCACATAGAAATTATTGTCAACAAAATATTCAAGGGCATTTTTCCAAATATTCAGTTTTTAGTTCGAAAAACCCTAAGTTTTTGGTATTTGCAATTGTCTATATTCTTCAAGGTAAAAAAAAAAAAAAAAAAAAAAGAGAATCACACCTTTAGAATATTTTCTGGATATTCTCTCAACTTCTAGGTAAAAATTAAGAAAAATTTTCAAATCTTTGAAAATTCTCTTAATTTTTAAAATTTTTAATCATCCCCTCCATTAGCCAATATTAATATGAAGAATTCATATAATAGATTCCATCTACATGGATCAAATAAAAAAAAAATATTATTTTGAATACCTAAAAATTAAATATTATGATTAAAAATACACATATATTTTTTTAATTATTTGTATTAATTTTGATTATTATATTTCATTTTTAATTATATGTATTTGCTTTTAATTATTTGATTTTAATTCTCCTTATATGATTAAAAAAATAATAGTAAAATGATTAATTATAAAAAATATATCAAGTAGTTGACCCATGTGAAAAGATTGAATAACAATTTTAAAAATTAAGAGGAGATTTTTATGAATTTAAACAATATTTAGGGGGTTATTGAAAATTTTTCCTAAAAATCATCTAGTGTAGGTTTTTGCATATATATATAAAAAAATACGTGTTTGCATGTGACATAGTCTATAGATACAGATAGGGCATGCGACCATACTTATCGTACAAAAAGATAAATATTTAATTATGAGTAATTAGATCTTGTCTCCTAGAAAAACAATGCTTACAGCCACATAAATGGTTCTCATAAATGCCACAGAGATGTCATTGGTGCCATTGGTTCTCATAAATGCCATCGGTGCCAGATTACGCCCCTGACAATCTTGTCTAGTGAGATCACATTCTACGGTAGCGAACCCAATTCAATTGTTTATGGAATCTAATCCACATCCCCGTTGCCTGACGGATTGCTCAGACGGAACAGAAGCAAAGAGATTGGACTAATGAACTCACCTCGCCGATCCCGGAAGACGCGCCGGTGATGAGAACCACCTTGTTCCGCATGTCCTCCGTCTTGAAAGGCTTGACGAAAACGGAGAGGAGCAGCCTTAGCAGGAAGGAAAGCGGCAAGTAGACGGCCAGGAAGAGCCCTATGAGGAGGTGCAGGAGAACGCTGAGGAATCCATGGAGCAGCTCCATCCTTGATGAGAAAGTTGGAGAGTTTTCACAGGAAGTGTGCGGGCACGGATTGAGGAGAATGGAGGAGAAAGGTCGCTTTATTTATGCAGAGTATTGCATGGTTGGTGGGTCCTTGTGACGCTGCGTTTTCTTTTAACAGAGGCGGAGTTCACCCACCTGCGCTGACCACTTCTTGCAAGTCGCGTAAGTCGGCTTCCCTTCTTAATTTGAGGGTTTCTTTCTCACCTATACACGTACAAAATCATTAAAATTTGATATTTTTTGTTGGTTTATCTCTGAAAATTTTTGAAGCTGCACTTACGCTCTTGTAAAATTATAATTACTTGTATACATTTTAAATTTTAAAAATTTGTATAGATATCGACGTGACAAATTTCTATTAAAAACAATAAACGGTCTTTAAATATTGAAAATATACAATTTTTTTTTACTTTTATATCCTAAAACTATCATATTCAAAATTTAAAATGTTTTCATTAAAAATATTGCTAAATTTACTTTTCGTTACTTGAAATGTTAAATGTAAGGATTTTTCTCAATCTCTCAAATTTTATTTTTCCTTTTCAATCCGTCAAATTTTCTTAACTTTTTATTTGTACACTCTTAGGAATTAATTGTTCAATCATCCATCCGATATTTGATTGTATGGGCAGGAGGATGGGCGAACAAATGGAAGAGCGTTGTGAAGACGGAACCAAGGATTCGCCAATGAAAGGGATGACGAGGGAAGGGGATAATATTAAAACTCAAATAAATAACTTAAAAAGAGAAAAGAGGGTGAAATAGATTTTCAAATAATAAAATAAATTTTAATTGATTTAAATCTCAAAAATATTTTAAATACAAGTAAATAATTAAAAATCTATTAAAATTAGTAAAAAATTAAAATATATTAGGATGATCAATCCATAATTATATATAAAATAATTTTAAATTAATATCAAATTTAAGTTTATAACATAAATAGAAAAAGAGAAAGAGTGCAAACTAATTTCCGTGGTTTGACAATCAACCGTCTACTTCATTACACTTGTCTCAATTCAGAAGACTTAAATTTTTCATTAGAATTATTGCTTTATTCCGATGAAATCACGCTCTTATATCACCTCACAAATTATGAGTATCACTTTTGAATCCAATCAGCCACTTCTCACAAATAAAAACGTATGCACTCTTACCATTTTTTTGAGACAAAGGGGAGTACTTAATTCTTTCCTAACTACATAGAAGGGTTATATGATAAAGATTGATAAAAATTAAAAAAAAAAATCTGATAACAAGAGTTTTAAAGTTTGAGTATAAAGACACGTGAGGATTTGAAAGATAATACCTATTTGAGCTCTTGTTGAAACAAAAATGTTTTGAAAGAATGGATCTTACTCTAAAAATATAAAAATCTAATTCTCTTAATGAGCAAAGGAGTTTCATCTCTTTATATAATCGTTAGAGTAAAAATTTAGTTGTTGAAAATCACTGTAGGATATTTTTATGAGAATCAAATGTCCAAAACTCATTTTTGATTGTTGGAACCACTCTAACGGTCATTAAAATTTAACGGTTAAGTTTTGTCCTTACATATTCGGGTGCTTGAATCTAATCCTTAAATTCGGACAATTGAAGTTTTATAGAACCAAAATATTATTTTTCTATTGATCAGATTTAGGCATTTGAATACACTAGTTTGGATGTTTGAACTTGACTTCGGATGTCTGAATTATCAAGTTTGGGTGACCGAACTCAATAGAAAAAATTTCTTAAAATTTTTTTACAATTTTGGCTATTTGACATAATTTTAATTTAACTTGAATAAAGATAATATAAGTCAAGGAAGACATATCCAAGTTAAAAAAAAGTATCAATACAAAAGCTCACATATATTAACTATCAAAACTTTGACTCAACACAAAATGAAAAATCTAAATCTATGAGATTGAAGTTGATCTTGCAACTTGAATATTTTTTGAGCTTCCAAATTGATCTTTAAACTTTATCTTTAAATTATCATTCTCTTTATTTTTGAGTTATCATCTTCAAACTTTAATCTTAAAACTTGATCCTTTCCAAGTTTAGATGATTATTGCAAATTTTAAATTTAATTATAACTTAAAAACATGTTAAATATTAGTTTAATCATCATTAAAATTAGAAAATTAATAATCTCTCCCATTTTGATGATAACAAATTGTATATGGAGAAAGCCAATAAGTATGCTATAAAATAGATTTACATAAAAGTAATTAGGATTACTTTTAACTATAAAGATCAATTAATAATAGATTTAATAAGTTTCACAATATGCATACTGTTCTCTCCCTTTTAACATCATCAAAGGTATTACTCCCCTAAATGAGTGCATAACAAAGAACGTAGAGTCAAAAATAATAAAAATTTAAATTTAAATTTACCTCTTCTAATATCATGCATCAAGAAATATAAAAATTTCAAGAATGAATAAGATATTTTCTATCAACTTATTTCAAAATAATAGTTTATTAAAATTTAATGTAATCAACATTTGAGATAATAGAAACTCTCCTTGATATATGCATAGATAGGTTTAAAAATATTTAATAAATTATATATATTCACCCCCCCTATTTATGATACTAATAGAATTAAATAATCTAGTAGGGAATCAAGAAAATCTCTAAGAGTGATCAATACATAAATTTTGAAATGATCATTTAAAAACAACAAAGCCTACTACTTTATTTGAAAGAAAATCAAAGGTTGTCAAGAAAATCGATATTCAAGGATACTAATCTAAAAATATAAGCACAATACTTTGACACCAATTAGAGACCAAAATAGACAACATAAGAGGGGGTGAAATAGATTTTCAAATAATAAAATAAGTTTTCATTGATTTAAAGCCTAAAAGCATTTCAAACATAAGTAGATGATGAAAACTCAATTAGAATTAGTAAAATAATTAAAATCTATGAGAATAATTAATCCACAATCATATATAAGATAGTTTCCAATCAATATTAAATTTAAGTTCAAAGATAAATAAAAAAATAGAAATAGTACAAATTGATTTATGTGGTTCAGGAATCAACTGTGCTCTTCATGACCTTTATCTTAATTTAGAGGACTTAAACTCTTCACTAAAGTTGTCATTTTATTCGAATAAAGCCACGTCCTTACATTACCTCCCAAATTGCAAGTGTCGTTCCATATCAAAGCCAATAATCTATTCTTTATAAATAAAAAAGTATGCACTTTACTACTCTCCTAAAATTCAAAAGAGTACTCAATCCTCTTATAAAAACTTAGGAGAATTATAATGACAAATATTAGTAAAAACAAAGAAAAAATTTCACAACAAAAATCTCTCAAAGTTTGAGTATTAAAATATTCGAGAATTTGAAAACTAATGTTTGTTTGAGCTCTTGTTGAAGGTAGAAGATTTTGGGAGGGTGGATGTTACTCTAAGAATGTGAAAACTTAATTCTCTTAGTAAACAAGAAAGTCTCAAACTTTTATATAACTATTAGGACAAAAATCTAGTTGTTGGAAATTACCCCCGACTGTTTTTATGAGATTCAAGTGTCCGAAACTAATGTTCAGTCATCTGAACTACTCCAACTATCATTAAAATCTAGCTATTAAGTTCTATACTCATGTGTTCACACGTTTGAATCATATGTTTAGGTGTCTAAACCCTAAGTTCGAACAACTAAACTCTCTGTTTGGATAACCAAAAAGTTACTGAAGCATAATATTATTTTTCTATTTGTCAGGTTTGGACGTCTAAACATACTAGTTAGGATATCCTTAGGACGTCCGAACTTGATTTGGACACCCAAACTTGATTTAGGATATCTTTTGGCTATTTCACACAACTTTAATTTAACTTGAACAAAAGTAATATAAATCAATAAAGGCATATCCAAATTAAATGCGATGTCAGCACAAAAGCTCAAATAAATTAATTATCAAATTCTCAACTCAATATAAAATGAAAAAGCTAAACTTATGAAGTTGGAGTTAATATCATATCTTGAATATTCTTTGAGCTCCTAACATGATTTTAACATTCATCTTCAAATTATCATTCTCTTTATTTTTAAGTCATCACTTTTAAAATTTAATCTTGAGACTCGATTTTTCACTAGCTTAGATTATCATTATAAATTTTGAAACTTAAATTACTTTAAAAAATTATTAAATATTAAGTTGAACAAAATCAAAATCTAAAGGTCAATATAACGAGCGCAAGAGGACAAGCAGGAGATTTATCAACAGAAAAAGGGACATGAGCGAAAGGACAAGTTGGGTGGATGCACACCAAGGGGTTGGTGGTTGCACAAGCAGGTGCGCCTAATAAGGGAAGGCTTCTAGCTAGGAGAGGGACTATAAGAAAATTACTAGCTTGACAAGTAATTAAAATTTTTTTGAAGAACTAACAAAAAATTAACTATAAATGTAACTTGTTCAGAGGTAAACTCTTAAAAATTAGAAAAAGACTCCAAAAACTAGTAGCTAAGGGTTTATTTGGTTGATAGAAAGTAGAAAGAAGTAGTTAGGAGTGAGATCACTTTCGCTCACTTTCACTTCTAATCACTTTTGGTGCTTGGTTATTTAAAAGCAATTTTTTGAAGGTCAATCTACTTCAATGAACTAAATTATTTCAATTAATTAACTTTAACTTGATTTTTTTTTTCCAAAATGACTTCTGGAAGCGTATTTAGTAATATTTTGAATTGTAATAAAATTAATTATTGTGATTCATAGAGTACGATTTGCGGATTACTTTATTATCAAATAATATAAGAAACGAGAAATAATACAAGATACAATAAAAATAATAAAAAAAGACACAACGATATATATACTTTACCCAAAATTTGGTTAAGACCGCGAAGTGAGCGAAAGATTTACTATTAATAAATTTTATAAGAGTTTACAAAAAAAGAATTTACTCTTTTTTATCTAATTAAACTCTTTATCAAGTTTTGGTGACGCGTTCATCTTCAAACAGAATATCCAAAAGAATACTACGAGAAACCACTACGAGAGACTACTGAAAAGCATCAAAAAGACTCACACACGAGAGTGAACATTCTTTCTTTTTTTTTCTTTATTTTTTTTTATTTCTCCTTAGTTTAATATCACCACCATACCTAAATTTTATCTATTACTAGAGTATTTATAAGTCCTTATTAAGTCTGAATTTTACTATGATTATAATTTTTAATATTACATAATAAGTAGTTAAAATTAAACATAATTTTAATTTTAATTTTAATTTTCTACATTAATTCAAACTCTAATTTGAATTTAAAACATTCAAACTCAACTATTAATATCACATGCAATAATAATATAATTTTTAAAAAATTATAAAAAATCAAATAAATAATATTTTACATATTAATAATAATATTTTTGAAACATATTTTTGTTTGGTCAAACATCAAAAATAAATTACTTTTTAACTATTTGTAGAGGCGGATTGAAAGTGAAGAGTAATATTTCGGTTCACTTCTCTATAACCAAAAATCCTCCAATTTTCTGACTTTAGTGGTAGATTTATGCAAACAAGCCCTTAATATTTGCTATAATGATCATTGGTGACATAAACTAAACAAATAACAAAAAATATGGAAGAAATTGCTGCGGTGGTCCAATATCTCAGTAACCACTATCCCCTATCCGATTCTCATTAAATTGATTTGTCATTACATTCCGATAATTAGTATCCAGAAACTAGACATTACCCGTTTGATCGAGTTGGCTTCAACTATCAAACTCGAGTCTCGTCAGCCAGAAGACCAACGCTCATTTAAGATCAAACAGTGATTTGAGTGATTGCACGTTGAATCAAGCATTAGTCGCACCAGACGGATCCTGTCGACATTTAGGACGATCAACTCGCGTGGGCAGTGTTTTCAGCTAGATTTATGACCAACTTAAGAGCTCAATCTCGGGTTTACTCTCCAACCAGATCAATTGCCACCCCGGCGCGGGCAAGCTATACTTGCCCGTCCCCTCCACCAAGACAACTAAATCCGAGCTCTCGCATCAGGAACAATCTACACGCATCAATCCACCGCAGCATGTAATACCCGAACTTGGGTCACATGTAATGTGTCCACCCAATTCGTTCACCCACCAGTAGAACCGGCTATGACCTAGTCGTCAGTCTCTCTGGTTCAGCTTTCAGTTCGATTTTGACAACATTGCAATTTACTTGTAAGAAATTCAGTTCAGTTTCCGACCGGAATCCGAAGAAACAATGACTTCCAACCCAAACCTTACCTTCACCGCGTTCACAATCTTCACGCCTCTGCGTATGACTTCCTCACTTTCGGGTTCAGTTCCTGTGACAAGCTGTGAAACCTTATGAAATTCAAAGACATTCATACGGTAAAGAATACGGTAAGTATTGTAAAATATCTGGCCATACTTTCAATCGACCTTGATTTCCGGGGACTGGATCGATGGCGGATACAAGAGCTCCTTGACTTTGCGCTGCGTCCAATATCTTCTCATTGAGAGCTTCCGTGGGCGGAGAGCCGGGAGCAGGGACATACAAAAGTCGGAGAGACAAAGCTAGCAGCTCGGGGGCGAAGACTGGCCAGAAATACAACGCCTGGAACCACGACGGCACGACAACGTTGCGTGTCCGCTTTCAAGAGCCGTCCACGATGGCCTATGCGGAGTCCATGACAGGGACACCACATTAGACGCCGACGAGGGCCTGCTCCATCATACGTGCAAGGTAGTGTGTAACAGTGTAACCCAACGCTTGGTCCTGGTGACAGCCTTGATTGATGTTAGGGTTTCAACCAGACCCATTATGAGCGTTCTCTTAACTCCAGGACAAGGTTGGATTAGAGCTGCCAACTACACGGAGAAAAATAATCCAAAAGTATTAAAAGAGAAAGGGCTTTGGGTAGATGAGGGTCCAAAAGGATTTATGTTTTGTGACGGAGGTTTTAAATTTCCACCGAAACCAACATTGACCTTCCTCGCTGCAATTACAGACGGAAATTAGACATATTCCCATCTTAAATGCACAACGTAGAGAGAATGAGATCTTCTTAGGAATCAGCTTCTGCCTTAGCTTCTCCAGGAAAAGGAATAATCCCATCTTCTTTTCAGAAATATTTCAAATGATGTTTCTATTCTAAATTAACCCAAAACGTTTCAATTAAAAATTTAATTTTAAACTTGAAAATTATATTATTTAATTTTATCTATTATATAATATACTTGATCTAGTCGTTAAAAATTTCGTCTCAAATCAAACTTATTTGGGATTTATACGCAAAATTTTTTATTTAACAATTTAAGAAAAATATGTATATAAATTATTTTTACATTTTTAAAAAAGTTTTAAATATTTTTCAATCTAAAATAAATTTTAGTAAAAAAATTTAAAAATAATTTTACTGAAATCAAAATGGATTTGGATTTCTACCGAAACTTACCACAACCAAAACTCAAAACCTTCACTGCGACTCCATGTGGGCGTAGACGATCCAGCGAAAAAAATTTGTTGATAAATGAAAATCAATCATAAAGGAAATCTGTAAAGGGCTAAAAAAAATTAATCTTTGACAATCCATTAAATGTTCCATCTCTGGTCTAAATCATTTTGAATATGGGTTTAAATATATGATATGCAAGTCTCTTGAAAATGAGATCAATAATATGGAAATGCTTACATCTCTCGTTTCTTGATCGACCACCATGATGCCTTCTTTGGATAGAAACTTGCCCTTGCTCACCTCGGACTCGATTCCTCCCGGAGTCACCACCGTGATTCCGATCTCGGAACCAAACTCTGTCCTCAACGTCTCGTAGAAAATCAACATTTTGCTCCTTTGCTAGCCTGAACCACAAGTAGAACACTGGATATCATTCTTCTAATATGATTCAATATAATAACTAGTTGGATTTCTTACACTGTAGAAGCTCAACATTGGCATGAAAGCCCATGCGGCGGCGGACGAGACGGCGACAATCCGTCCTTTGGTCTTCTTCATGTGCGGGACTCCGTAGTAAGCTGCATAGACCGATCCCCAGAAGTTTACATCCTGCAACAAGGCACAAACTTAAATTCAACATAAATTGCCATTCGGTCTCTGGGGCGATTTGAACTCATAAAAGAAATTATCGGAAGGTGTTCGACGATTTGCACCATCACTTGTTGGAACTGGTTATATTAACAGCTTCTTCAAGCGTGAGCACAGCGGCAATGCCCGCGTTGTTGGCCGCATGATCCACCGCAAAGACATTACAACAAACAATTTGTGCCTTTTGGAGACTGAACTTAGTAACAGGCCATTTACATACAATATATCGCTTGCTTACGCCGTCCAAACCGGGTCACGGCTGCAGCAACGAACCGCCGGCAGTCCTCCGGTACGGAAACGTCGGCGGAGACAACGAGCACGTCGGGATAGCCTAGTTGTAGAGCCTTTTGTGCTACCTCTCTGATTCTCTTCTCTCTTCTAGCTACTAGTACTAGGAAGGCTCCCTTCTTGGCGTACTCGTATGTCATGTGCTACATGAATCAATTTGCAAACATGAGCGTCTTAGCATAGTAGAGACATACGTTTACAAAACAAGTGAGAGCAGAGAGAGAGAGAGACCTCGGCAATGCCGGAGGAGGCATCGGTGATGAGGACGACCTTGAGGGACATGTCCTCCGGGAAGAGAGAGGAGAAGAAGTTTAGGAAGAGTTCGAAGGGATGCAGTTGAGCGATGGGGAGGAACAAGACGGTGAGATGGGTGAGAAGCGCCACCGTGTTCATCAAACTAGTAATCAAATCCATGTTTGGAGATAGACAGGAGAAGGAGAAGGAGAAGGAGAAGCAGCTGCTGCTTTTTGGCATTGGATGCAGGGAAGCAAACGCGCGGACCCAGAAAACACGTGCCACGACATGCAGCATGGTGACCTCATCTGGAAGCTTTGGCAGGAAGACACGATTCGTATGATCAATATTGATACCCAATTCAGAATTCTGTTAGGATTCTGTTTCTCTTATTTCTGAATAAAATTGATTGTAATTATATTTGATAATACGTTTGGCTAATATCAAGGTACCGAGGTAAAATCACTAGCAGTCGAATTTGGCAATGACCAAAATCGAGGTGTAAACCATAACACCCGGAGGTAAAAATTTTCTTTTGCGCCGGGTGCAACAAGTGCCAATGTAGAAATAAAAATAACCAAATGTGTCAGTCCGCCCGAGTTTCAGAGTCATTTCGAGTCCCCAAACTCCGGATGCTCTATAAGGAAAATCCGACAGAGATTATAATATCAAAAATCAGGAGACTGGTGTACTCAAATTTTATAAATAAAATAATTTTTAAGAATGTGAGAATTAGTGCCCAATCATTTTTTTCTACTCATATATTATTGAGTTCTATTCTGATTTAAACGTAAGAGCGGTTACTGTTGGAGAGTTTTTAACAATCTCTTTCACAATTCTTTTTTATGTAAAGTGACAAGAAAATAATCTAACAAATCGATTTTTTAAGAAACTGTATAGATCAAAGTAGGGCCGTGTATTTGGTTCAAAACCAAATCGAATAGAACCGAATAGAACCGAATAGACTAAATTGAAAATTTCACTTTTAAAAATTCAAAAATCAAACCGAACCAAAATGGTACAAAAATCGAATTAAAATTGAACCGAAATATTTCGGTTCGATTCGATTTAAATCAAAAACTGAAATTTTAAATCGATTTTATTTTTTTCGGTTTAAATTCAATTATATTCAACTTGAAATAAAAAATTAAAATTAAAACTAATATTATATATATATATATATATAAAATTCGGTTTAGCTCAGTTTTTATAATTTTTCAAAATCAAAAACCGAAATCGATATCGAATATTTAAATTTTTTATTTTAAAAATCGAACCGAACTAAAAACTAAATAAACCGAATTAAATTGATTTTTCGGTTTCAGTTGGACTATTTGAACCAAATAATCTACACCACTATCAAAGTCGATTTCGAATCCAAATTCCGTCAACCATATTGATCCAATTTGGATCAAATTTTGCATGCAGATGGCTCAAAAGATTCAAAATATAAACTATAACCATATTTCTCAGGCAACATAGAACCAAAAACTGAGAGTGCAACACCAGCACTAATCTTTCTTTTGGTAAAATTATACTCACACACTTTTCAAAATAACCCAAATATTTTAATCGTACAAGTTCAGGAGAGATGACAACATCCAGAAGAAATTCCGCAGTAAACAAGGTCATAAGTTAATATGAAATGCAACGCAAAAAATACAGCAACATCGAAGACGACCAAAAAGCAACTCAATGCAGTGGAAGAAACGCTACACAAATCCCTTCGACAGGCTTTGGTTCTTTTCCCAGGCATCTTCATGTCCATCAAGGACTCTAGCTGCTAATCAGTCAGTTACCGCTTCTTCAAACTGTTTGACCAGCCACAAGTTCTGTCATTCAGAGTCCTTGCACCCAAAGTGATTAGAGTTCATGGGAGCACGATTAGACTCCTTTTCTTGGATCTGATGCTTCAACCTCTGTTGAGGTTGGAAATAGAAGTTTGAACCTGGTTCTTTGAAAGAAAAGAAACTCGTGTAAGTTAAGCTTCTTATTTTCCTTCACTAATAAGTAAATAGCCCTTGAAAAGACGTAGAAATTACAACTTCTTTTGTTATTTTTCACCAAAACTGGATTTGCAGCAAGAAATAGTTCTTTGGGAAACACAAACAAATGAGTTATGAATAAACAGTCGAATTGGTATAAACCCAATTAGAAACAATAGAGATCACCTAATCATCCCGACGTCAAGAAGACGACGCAACATTTAACATTTCCATTCCAAATTATTATCATACTGAAAAGGGATCTAGCTCTGAACCTCATGGTTGATATATTTGCAATACTTCTCGTACCGGAGCATCTAAGATACGGCCATGTTTAAGGGACCTTCTATGCAAATGTCTGCACCAAAGCATCCATTCTTATAGAGGAGAGTTTGCCGAAATGGGCATCAGAGAGGACCTCCCCTAATGTTTCAAATTCATTCAGGTTTAATGCATGCTTTTATGGTTTTCCGTTTTAGGGATTTTGGCATGCCAAACTTGGTTCAGATTCATGTACCTTGACAATAATTGGAGGAACAAAAAAGGAAAAAAATTGGCACGATGCACGAAATTAATATTTCATAGCCTTGTTTGGAGAAATGACGTTCAAATCCTGCAAGCCAAGTGCTAGATGAGAAAGAACTACGACTCTTGTAAATTTACAGAGCAATCTTTCTACTACCCCCTCTGGATCTCAGCACTGTGGATTGAAGAAGGATACAGAAGCTTCTTGGCCCCAATTGCATCCAATATCACTTTGCTCACCGGATTCCTGCCTGGGGCACACTGGTCCGGTCACATACAGCAAGCGGTAGCACCATTCCTGCACCTCGGGTGCAAACACCTTGTATAGGTACATCATCCTAAGCCATGCAGGCTCGGTCACATACTGTGCTCCCCCGCAAGCGCCATCTACGATTGCCTTTGCACATGCCTCTGCATACGCCACTGGAAAAACTCCAATCTGAGCCTATATCGTTAGTTATCATCAGTCATCTCGGTTTGCGACGTTCCTTCTTCAGATGAAGCTATGGTGATACATGAAACTCACCTCCCGTGTCCTGGTCCACTTGCATTTGGCCTCCTGAAGACAAGATCTTCCCCTAAGTCATCTCCGATTCCATCCATCCCAGAGTTGCAATGGTTACCCTAATCTCAGTGCCGAACTCAATGCTCAACTTCTTGTAGAATGATATCAATGCTGCCTTGCTTGTCTGAAATTAACAGCAAGTACTTCAGTTTGAATTACAAGCGAGTTGAAGTGCACACAATTCTACATCATGAAAACTGGCAGGGTGAAGTGCAACACATTGTAGAAACATGTTCTTGGCATCGGCAACCACCCAGCCGCGGATGCAGTTATGATGATTCTTCCCCTGCCTTCTTTGAGGTGATGGATAGCATGATGTGTTGGATAGATTGAACCCCAGAAATTCACATCCTGCATCAAAGGTTGCATACTTGGCATGGTATCAGAACACTGCATTGCTTAGTTTCATTGCTCATAAAAGAGAATGAAGAAGAAGAAATTGGAAGCAATAACAGGTTAATGGAAAAATACTGTTTGTAGCGTTACCAAAAATGGCCTAAATTTTGACATCACCAGCCTCTTCAAACAAGCACAAACGAGCAATCCCAGCATTGTTCGCAAGATGATCCACCGAAACAACATTGAGATGAAACCAAACAACACGCATCTATCTATGATGAACAAGAGGAGCAAGAAAGGGCTCCAATAGGACAACTTACACCTGCCAAAGTGGCTCACAGCCGCATCCACAAACCGCCAGCAATCCTCAGGTTTCGATACATCACCCGGAACCACGAGAACTTCGGGGGATCCAAGCTCACAAGCGAGCTCTGCAACCTCTCGCAGGCTCCTTTCTCTTCTAGCAACCAGAACCAAGCAGGCTCCTTTCTTTGCATACTGATATACCATTTGCAACATAGACGGAGTGAAAATATATCAAGTATGAAGTTGAGAGTGGGGCTTTGGGAAATAAGAGGAGATGGCGGGGGAGAGAGGAAGGACCTCGCCGATGCCGTAGGATGGACCATACCGATGCTGGAGGCTGCGCCGGTGATGAGCACCATCTTGTGGGACATGTTCTCCAGGAAGAGGTAGGAGATGAGGCTTGAGAGGAGCTTGAAGCAATAAAATGGTGGGAGTACATGGAACAGGGCCGCAAGGAGGATGCGCGGCACCAAAAAATTCATCAACCGATTAATCAAATCCATGTCTAGATTGACAAGACGACGAGGGTGACGAAGAAAAAGGAGAGGAAGCAGGAGAAAAAAGGGTAGAGACGACGATAAAAGGCATGCAAAAGGCGTTTGAAAGCCACGTAGTAGTCGTTGGCAGCACAGCAGTAGTCGTCGGCAGCACACATGTCAAAAGTAACCAACTCGAGTCCTGAATCAAACATAAATACTGAACAGCAAGAATACTGCTTTGGAACAGGATTCCAATTTGATATAACCTATATAGAAGCTAAAGGAATCAAATCTGTTTCCAAACTGGGGAGGACTGCAGGAGCACGCCGGCAGTAGGATCTCAAGCATCAGCTGCTCACTGAAGGCCTGAAGTACATGCAGATGGGAGGGTCAATCCTGAAGATGGAGAGGATCGCCGATAGAACAGTCCAAATGCCATCCCCACATATCAAACCAGAGGCCACTGCACCGGAGTAGTCATCAGCTTCCTTCGGGTTAATCTTCTCCCACACAAACATAATGACACTACCCACAAACATATCAATTGCAAAGTAAGCTCCGATGTGGAAAGAAATGGCCATTGGCATGGGGATCGGAATGAACCTGGAGGCATTCTTTGGAGTCACATCCCTCAGAAGATTTATGACGAAGGCCAGCACAAAAAACACACAGCAAATCAAAAGGCAGTGCTTCGGCAGAGCAGAGAAACCTTTGATGCCGAGAATGGCCATCTCACGGTAGATAACTGCATATGGGGCTTTATAAACACCGTCAGGGGATCCAATTTCAAAAGCTGTCCAGTACAACCAGAATGTGATGGGAGCAATGACACAACCCATAGCTGTCCCGATCAATTGTGATATGAACATGGACCTTGGGGATGAATAGGTGAGATAGCCTGTTTTAAAGTCTTGCATGAGGTCTGCCGCAGTGGAGACAATTGACACCATGACACCACGTGCAGCTAGGCCAGCAATAACACCACCTTTGGAACCGACTAGAGATGCAAAGATGAAGAGGCCAATCTTGCCGTAGGTTGAAGTCAAGCTCCAGTCAGTGAGACCAGCGCCATACGAGTTGCAAAAGGCCAATGCAGGGGCAAGGATGTAGGAAGCAAAGACAGGTACCAGGGGACTTGGGGGAAGATAATTGGTATCATGGCAATGGATACCACTGCCAGTGCAACATAGCCAGAGCCTGCAAACCAGGATGGTATGCTGTCTTTCAAAAAATGTCTCATTTTTTAAGTTCTCCTCTAATAATAGCTTTGAACCCTCATCATCTGCATAAGTACAAAATCCAGAGTAAATAGATAAACATTAAAGCCACAGAAAACACAATGATGCATTTATGCGACTATGGATCAAAAACAGGAATCGCGTACCTGGAATATTGACAAGGGGAAGACTGCTCTGTTTTAAGCGCCTATTGTATATTTCCTTTCCAGTAACAACTATTATTTTGATCAAGTTATAAAGTCCATCACCAAGTATCAGAGCTATGGCTACGAAGACCTGAACATCAGAATTTTCAAATCAAAAAGCCAGATATTGATTCTACAATTAGGCATAAATACCAAGTATTTGGTGCTAGCTAAAGCTATGTTAATTCCTCTTTGATAGACCAGAAACAAACAACAATAAATAAATTAACAAATAAGGAAGAAGATAGAAAAAAGTGCATGAACGTAATCAAGATCAATCTAAATGCTCGGATAATCGCACCAAGAATCACTACAGCTAAATCTTACAAGAATTTCCAAACAAAAAGATTGGTAACAAGTTCCTTCCAGGATAATGTGTCCCTGAATTTGAATTGATCAAAAAAATTGAATGTGATGTGGAGGAAAAAGATACACAATGTGGAGCCATCCTAGGTGTAAAAGATTGCCAATCCAGAAACAAGTGATGAAATTCATCAACGTTGAAATGCAATCAAAATCCAGAACACTCATTAGATGTTGGACATTAAATTTGAAAAGAAATCCATAAACTGACCAACAAATTCCCAGACTAGCATTTAACACATCAACACAAGATATACAAAATGGAGTAGTCGGCATTGTGAAGTCACATTAATCTTGAAGAGGTTGTATTATAACACCAGCATGTAGTATACCATGAATTTGAAATCAAATTTATGACAGTCATATTGTGAAAATTGCTTTCATAGAAAAATATAAAAAAACATAAACTTTGTTAAACAACATTAATTCTATTAAGTATATAATAGGATCTTAAGACCACCATACAGCACAAAAAATGTTAAAATAACATAAGAAAAAGTCTTGAACATACCTTATAACCATATAGACCTTTGAAGTCATTACTTCCAAGGTTTTTTGGATACCAATCCCCAGCACGTGTAGTGATGAATGGCCACAGAAAACCCCATGATATAATAGCTCCAAGAATGACCAAGCAGTTGACAATACGAGGGCAGATAAGACCACACCCAATGTAAGTTGGACTGAAGTCAAAGTAGAATCTGCAGAAGTAACAAATGAGAATACTTATCCCCGGCAGCTCTCTCTATCACCCAAATTAAGCTTTAAAATAATAAGTGGAATAGTCCCCTCGCATAGACACATTAACTACCATTGTGCGCAATACATTCTCAAAACAAGAAAATAGGTTCCTTCATGGGACAATTGACTATCTAGCACATGTAATCCTCTAAAAAAAAAAAAGAAAATAAGGCATGGGAGACATAGGCTAGAAACTACAAAGCAGCTACTGAGAAAAAAATAGAAACAATGTCACTAAATGCCAAATAGTAGAACATCACTAGATGGAAGCATGAACACTAAGGATTGGCCACAAGGGCAAATATTCCAGAAAACAATGAATGATTGAGAAAACTTACGTATTTTTAAATGCTTCAAGGCCCAGAGATGGGAAATTATCAAAACCACATGAATCTCCAACACCACTAAAGAACCGCTTAAAGCAACTCCAAAAGAAGCTTATGCTAAGATATTTTCCAAGACAGTGAACTTGTTTCCTCTAATAATTCATTAAAGTAAGGATTTTGTCAAAGAACTTCAATATTCAATGTGAATCACAATATAAACAATGTCACAGTCATTGTCCACATCAACATAAACTAACATGAGATATGTCACTGTTAAAAGCATATGATAAGAAACCATCCAACAAGAAAAAAGAACATAGCTCAATTTCAAGGAAGAAGCAATGTTCAAGATTTTCTTTCTTTGGTAAAAACAAATATTCATGTTATTGCATTTATATAAGTTATATAACCTTTCTTGAATCAATAACATTCATTAAAGCTATAAAGGTCAAATTGAAAATCTATTTCCATAAGCCAATGGAGAAAAGAGAAAGCATTGGCAGAAATTCTCAAATATTCTCAAAAATGAAAATCACAAATCTTTTCATCAGCTATAGATAATAAGAGACGTGACAATTGGAAATAATTTAGGCAGAATAGCATCCAAACAGAAAATAGCTCGTTTTTCAGGACAAAGGCATACTAAGGCACTAAAAGACAACAAGATATTGCCAGACATTCAATTCATAAGGGAAACAAAAGTTTCACTGCAATTTTAGGTAATTGATAGCTGCTTATTTTGCTTTAAACCAAGGTTTACGGTTTCGGCACCGGCCGAAACCGATACGTTTCAACCGTTTTGGTTTCAATTTCGGCCGTTTCGGTTTCGACCGAAAGAATTTTTTAAATTATTAATTGGGCGTTGACCAGAGTTTGACTATATTTTGACTGTACTTTGACTTCAAATTAAAAATACGATAAAATATTTAAAAAAATTTGAAAAAATTTGAAAAATTATGAATGAATTTATACTTAATTTTACAATAATTTAAAATATTATTTAAGCTAATTAAAATTAATTTTGATAGTTAGTCACTGATATTGTCTACTTTTAATATATATTAGTGTATTAAAAAAACATACAAGAAATGATATGAATATGATTAAAATTTAAAAACATCATTTCATATATGATATAAATCCACGTCTTATAACCACATGCTGTTCCGAAGTGAATCTTGAAGAGATTGATATTCTTGATCATCATACTCATCAGTACGATGAAATTGTGATCGATAGTATTGTTTAACATGCGGATAGCAGGAAGTGGTATGGTCCTGCATTGACTGATGATATCCTGGATTGTATGAAGACATCTCACTCTGATAACCGTCATAATAGCTATAGTTTGCATTATATGTTGGACCTTGATTAACATCTTACCCACCATGCAAATTATACTAACCAGCACAGTAAACCCTAAACCGAACCGAGAGCGGGGGCAAGCATCGTCGCCGGCCGACCTGCGCTCGCGGGGGGAGCTGCGCTCGGCGGCCGAGCTGCCCTCGCCGGCGGAGCTGCTGGAGATGTCGGGCTGCTGAGCTCGTCGGAGATGCCGGAGATGCCGCGCGGGGATGCCGGACATGCCGGAGATGCCGAGCTCGCCATGCATGCGCCAAGCTCGCCGCTGACGGCCTGCGCTCCCTGCAGCCGCTCCGCGCTCCCTGCGGCTGCCCCGACCGCCCTGTGCCCGCCCCGCGCGGCCTGCCGGCTGCCCGAGCACGCTGCCCTCTCCCGCAGTCGCCCGCAGTGCATGGCCCTCGCCCGCCCTCGCCACAGTCGCCCGCAGCTGCCCCCAGCCCGCCGCCCTCGCCCGCAGCCGCCCTCGCCCTCGCCCGCAGCCGCGCTGCAGCGCCGAAACCCTAAACCGAAACGTTTTTTAGGGTTTCGGCGCGGTTTTGGCTGAAACGTTTCGGTTTCGGCTGAAACCGCGAACCATGCTTTAAACTATATTAAGAGGACAAAACGAATTATATCAACACCAAAACACATAAACTGTTTCTGTAGTCATTAGGTGGACATTGTACTTGTTACAATCAATTGGCAGCAGAAAATTCAATAAGAACAAGAGAATAAATTTTCAAGAACCCGCAATAAATAAATAAATAAATAAGCTCGCAAAATGATCAGTCATGATGCTATTCTTTTGCATGTCAAGTAAAAGGAGCTAATTGATCGCATTAACCTGGACAGCAATCTCAGCCTCTTACCCTGCTAACTCAGCTCCAGTATCTGTATGAAAGCTATTTATCAGCAAAGCTGTGGCTGTCCCACTAGGATAGGTAAGCTTGTAATCAATTCCCATAACCTGTGATGAAACAAAAGACACAAAGGTCAGGAACTCTGATCAACAACCAAACGAATGTTGACTATCACAGTGAAATTTGAACACATGAAATAGATAACAGTTTTTTTTCTGAATAGAGATGCTTCATACTTCAATATACCTTACGAAGAGGAACAAGGCTAAACAGCCCAAGAAAACTAACAGCAAACATGAAGCCAATCATCCAATCCAGAGAAGGATTTTTAACGTCCTCTGCCCTGTTACCAGGATAATCAGCTCCAATAAGTTCATACGTCCGCAGATCCATCGAAAGGATGTAGGAACCAAAACCCCCTGCTACAGATATGTCATAGATAAGACAAACACATAGTACATTCAGAGATTGAGCCGACTTTGTACAGATTGATTCTAGACCGAAGTATGCATCGAACATCTCATAAAAATGACAAACACACTTGGTTGAAATTTATCACGATATATTAGTTGATTTCTAAAGATATGCAGTCAAACAAATCAATCCCAAGCCTCTCGTAACCAAACAGGAGAGGAAAAGCTTTAATTGAAACAACAAAGAACAAACCCATCAATTAAATTTAGTATCTGAATCACAATTTCTTAATAAAAGCTAAAAGAATGTTTTGTTTTCCACTTCAAAATCCGTCAAGGTCTACAGTAACAACAAACCAATCAAAAAATCCGAATGAGAAACAAAATTAATCCAACGGACGATCTAGCTAATGCAGGAAATAAGAATAGGAATCTCCCACCAAGAATCAACAAAATATTTCAATTATACCACAGCAATTGAAAAAAAAAACGAAAACTGGACCAAAATTCAGAAAGCGGAAACGATGTAAAGCAAATGATGTCCAACAAAGAACGATCAAGAACAAACCTGTTCCGATTAATATGGAAATCGTTAATTTATGTTCGAAACGTCATTTCAAAAATCGATTTTCCACCAAAAGTGGTCAAAAAGAAAATCCCCCACAGAGGCAAGTCGAGAAATTTCAAAAAAGAAACAAAATACCGCTGAAAGCCAAGCCATAGCACGCCACGACGCAGGTCTGGATGACGGTATTCTCCTGCCTGGTGACGGGCTTTCCTCGAAGCCCTAATCCCCTAAAATCTCCGTCCAGCTCCTGACGAAGAAGAACCCCAACAGCCCCGCGGCGACGTTGAGGGACGGAATGACTCCGACGGTGAGATTGAGCTTGTGGGTGATGATGCAGAATAGGGATCCTAGCAGCGCGCTCACCACAAATCCCCTGATCGTGATCTGATCCCTCCAGTGGGGGATCTCCGGCGCCGAGTCGGAGGGCTCCGCCGGCGTCTCGGGTCGGAGCAGCGGCTCCGAGGGCTCGACCTCCGTGCCCATGATTAATGCTAGGGCTCCGAAGCAGGAGCAGGAGAAGAAGATGGTGGCGGGTAGCTGGCCGAAGCTATTTAAACGCCGGGTTCTGCTTCCCTTTTTCACGTCATCTGTGACAGGGAGTTGGGTTTGAAATTTCGCCGGTAAGATGACCGTTCAGTTGGCATTTACCGGGGGATTTTTGTTTACGTACATATTACCTGTTGAAAATTTTTTTTATATATCCTTACAAAATCATAACGCTTCTCATATATTTTTATAAAAGTTTTTTTTTTTCTTAAATATCATTTTGAGAGAGGTATTTGAGAAAATTAAATAAGAAATTCAACGAAATGTTAGAAAGAAAATTTTATTTTTTAGTGGTATACAAAAAATTATAATTTTTATAAAAATATAGAAAAATATCATAACTTATGTATTATATGTTTCGAATTACATTCCCGTACACAGAAGAACATGTTTCAAATTTGATATAAATAAAAAAAAATACATTTTTCAATTTCATTACTGTCTCATGCCAGACAGGTCTTAATTCAATTAGGATATGAACTTTTAAAAATTTTAGTTTTATTTATATTGAAGACTATTAATTATATTGTCAATCATAGTATGTAAAATTTACATACTATGAATTAAATTTTATTTAATATAATCAAGATATTAACAAACTAAGAATATAATGCGACCCCAAAGACTATACACAATGCTCTGTTTAACTTTAACAAAAAAAAAATTTTATTCTCAGAATAATTTACATGAAAATGTAATTTTCAAATTATTTTATTTTTTATCAAACGTAACCATCATTTATATGCGATATATGTCTTGGATCACAGAAGTATATTTTTATAATTAAATACGCTTGTTAGTGTGCAAAATCACGAGTGTTCACTAATTCTACAAAATATCGTTATTTATGATCACGTAATGTCACTTAACATTTATAATATGCGATGAAAAGTTTTTTGGAAAGGTTTCCAAATTTAACTTTGTTGGCGGGCAATGTGAAGATATCTCCAAGGGAGGTGACCGCACACCCGGTGATCAGATCGTAGGGTATACCTCTTGAGAAGGACATTTGGAAGGGGTCTCAAAAGTAAGGTAAATATAGTAGATAAATAATTGATTTTGCGGACCCGGCACCCAAACATTTGATCGAGGACGAAGTTCGAATTTCACGTGCTAAATACTGTAGATATTTTTTTTTTATTTTTTTTTTGTTTCTTCCCAAATGTGGCGATGCGTGTTGACGGTTTTACCTGGGACCCAAATTGAATCCAATATAAACTGAATTAAAATTTTAAATTTTTAAAATTAAAAATTAAACCGAATCGAATATTATATAAATCGAATCTGAATCGAATGGAAATATTTTAGTTCGATTCAATTTAAATCGAAAATTAAAAATTTAAACCGATTTTATTTTTTCAGTTTAAATTGAATTATATTTAAATTAAAATAAAAAATCAAAATCAAAATTAATATTATGTATTTATACATAATATGTAATTTGATTCGATTTAATTTTTACGATTTTTTAAAATAAAAAACCGAAATCGAAATTGCATTCACTCGCTTATCAAAGAAAAAACTAAGGCTTCAGTGACAGTATATAATTTTGGAAACAAAACCAGAACTCTGGGAGGCAATCTTCATAATAAAGTGCAAACAACGCTGGGAATATTTTCTGGGTACAACTACAGTAATACTAACAGTGGACTCCTTATTAGCATTTACCCTGGGTACATCTCTACGCTCCTCCGGAGCAATCACCGGAAAGGATCCATTCCCCAGATTCTTCACAGCCACTTCCTTCTCTGGTTTAACATGCGCACTCATCGCTGCTATCAAGAATCAATTGCACCACTTAAGATAACCGAATAATAGCTAAAAATCCAATCTTTCCCATTTCTCCCATAACATGGCCAAAAAAACCACAAAAAGGAAGTAACTTTCTGAAAACCAAGATTCAAATACATCCAAATCGGCAGAAAACATAACCAAATCGCAAAATTGGCAAAAGAAATGGATTAAAAAAGGAATCAAAATCTGACCTTCCTTCAAATAGACAACATTCCAAGTACGATTTCCGCCGGATCCCAAGCTACTCTTGCCCACAAAATAACGCCTTGGGAGGGATTGGACGGACGAAATCGCTGGCCGAGGCGAGGCGGGGGCGGCAAAGCCCGAGAAGAAGGGGCATTTGGGGCAAGAAATCGCCATTACTGTTCTTCAGCTCTCTGGAACGGTAATCGCTGGGAGAATCGGGGAAAATGTATTGAAAAAAAGGAGGAAATTGATTAGGAAAAGAGGGATTAGGGCAAGATTGGGAGCATCGAAGGGGACCTTGAGATTTTCGAAAGGTTGCGTTTTTGCTGGGGAAGTGGTTTTTGGCGGACGGAGGCGGAGCACATGGAATATGGGCTATCAATGGGCCGGCCCTGAACCGGCCCGACATTTCTTTAGAAAAAGTTGTTAATAGGCAGGCCAAAATCGAGCATAACGCATTTGGGAAGATATTTTACAGAAAACTCCTTGAGTTAGGATAATGGTATGCACCCTTAGATTTTTATTTATAACTACACACCAAATTGTAATCTATGTTAATCCTTATCTAGTAATTAAGAATATGTCAGGAGGTCATGTGTAATTGGTTGAGAATCAGTGTGCGAAGGTGAAAAATTCAATCACGAAACTTCATATTAAATGACAGTTAATTACCTCAAAAAAATGAACTAGAGTTAACAAAATGTTAGAAAATTCCACATTTGGATATTTTAATTCATTCAAAATATAAAAAATTAAAAGAATTATCTCACTATTGAGCCCCAATATCCATTAAAAAACACATTAAAAAAGGAAGAATCAGAAATATTTAAGAACAAAAGCTCAATTCATATTTCTTAATTCCATAAACATTATATTCACATTAATCACAAACCCTAGAGAAAACTAACACACTTAGGAGGTTTTAATCATCAAAAACGCATTAAAACCTCCTAATTATTCACACTTCACATGTATAAACATAAGAAGAGCATTGAAGAGAGCTAAAGAGCAACAACAAAGCATTTCTTCTAATAGTACGAAGGCTCTTGATCAATGTCTTCAACTCCACAAGCCATGCATCTTGGAGCATGTCTTCCTTCCTCCCGAACTCCGCTTTGCAGACACATGAAAAGGACGACGATGATGACGAAGAGGAGCAACGAGAGCTTGAGCTTGTCCGGCAGCTCGATCCTCGGGTTTTCTTGATGGATGACGAGATTGATAACCCTAGTTGGCTCCTCGGGCTTTGCAAAAAAAGAAGTCGAGAGCAACTTGCCAAGCATGAGACCAAGCGCTACACAAGCTATGCAGCAGAGTAGGAAGAATAAGTTGTCACCACATTCTCTTAGCCGAGACATGTTCTCAATATGGAGATGTGATGGATATGCCCTAGGGTTTTTATAGAAACAATATGCCCGCCAAAAACTCAAATCAGACTTTCCAAATGTTCTTTTTTTCGTAGATAGCAACTAGTAATTGCTGGGAAACAAAATCTATTTTTGCCAAATTTGAAAGGAAATTGCACCAATTTAATTTGTGATATGGTTATGGAAACAAATGATGGTGGTTCATGAGCTATGTTTTCGGTTATTTGATTTGATGAGGTTTTTTAGGTTAGGCGCCCTTTGAAATGGTTATGGTTAGGTTAACTGGTCTAAGAGAAAAATAAAATAAAATAAAAGTCAGACAAAAACCCCAATCAGAAACTCGGAGTTCATCTTAATTTGGGCCTCTTTTTTGGGTGGAGCCAGTGATTAATACCAACACCATCGTTCTCATCTTTCTCGGATAAAAGGAAAACAAGAGTTCCATTGGTTCATTTTCGACGTCCTCCTTCAACTACAGCATATGCATCAAATCTATAGGGCATAGGCTCTATCACAAAATTTGTTTCTCAAGATAAAACTTGCATCAGATTAGATTTTGCTAATCCAATTTTACAAAAACTACAAATTGAAAGATAAGGAAAAGATGGATCTGCCAAGAAATCCTTGGGATATACAAAAGACCTCAAGGTCTTGGATTTTGGGTTAAATTGGGCTGAAGATTAAGATATATAGTTCGTAAATCTATCATTAACATGCACTTATTCGGATACTAATCCTTAAGTGCATCACTGCATTTTCAATGCTCACCCACAACAAACTAGCATTCTTGCTTCAAGCCTCCTTTGCATATTCACCTTTGCAATGAAGTCCTCAACCCTCTTGTTTAGCTCCTCTGTAGGCAAGCCCTCCGCTTCCTCTTCCTCTTCCTCCAAATCTTTGTTTCTCCCTTCTTCCTCCTCCTCCTCTTCCTCCTCCTCCTCTTCATCATCTTCTTCTTCCTCCTCCTCCTCCTCTTCTTTTGCCTTTTCCTCTTCCACACACTTAGTCTTCCCCGCCTTTTCCTTCTTTTTATCTTTACTTTCCTTCTCTTCAATCACAGGAACCTCCACTTTTGTCTCCTCCTCCTCGCCTTCGTTGCTCACCGGCTTCCTTAGGCTCTCGCGATGTTTCACATATTCATCATATATGTTGGGCGGTGTCGTCGATTCCTTTGAGAACTTGGACTCACCAATGAGGAAGATAATGATTATGTTGCACACAAAGAACAAACATTTTGGCCCGAAGACAATCACGCCTATCTTCGGGAGAGACTCTGAGAAAAAAAGCTTGAGCTTGATGAGCCAAATGGGGCTTGAGAGGAATAGACCAAGGATCGAGATGGATGCCAAGTATCGGATTAGCGTTGGGAGGACCCCCCTCGTCCTATACCTCTTCATATCGCGGAGCTTCTCTATTTGGATAGGGTCCATCGTGTCCAAAATATTTGCTAATAGGTGTATTCGGGGAATGGTGTAGGTGTGTTTTGAGAATGTTTGGAGAAAATTGTTTGGATTGAAAGGGGTCTCAAAGAAGCATGAGGAGGATTGCCATTGGACAGAACATAGAGCAATGCAGTTGGAGATATATATACGAAGGAAAAAGTGGAAATTATGATATTAGGGTTCATGCCACGTGGTTCTTAGTCTCTCTTAATCAGGGTGAATCTCTTTAGAAAAAGACTTGGCTCTTGGTCCCTACTCTATGCTTTGTTTCCCACTCTTCACTATTTGATGGTTTTGGTCTTGTATCCTTTTCTAGGAATTCACCGTGAATAAAAGAAGCATGTCTTATTTTATTCCATTATGTTGATATACATCATTCACAATTGAGATTTTCTTGCAATTTTATGTGGGATCTAGATTTCAGTTTCTGATTGGTGTCAAGCGGATCATTAAGCAAATTACAGTGAAAACTGTCATGTTAATAAGCTTATTTTCAAACTCTACAAACTATCACTTCAGGAAAAGCTTGATTCCCAAACTTGCTTTTAGGTTTTTGTCAAATCTAGCTTCTCATACACGCACATACACAATTCTTGGAAAGAAAAAACATCCTTTAATGCGTTTTAAAACAGTAAAAAAGACATTGTGGAGCAAGAACAGATAGATTTTCTCACATAAATTCTGAAAATTTAGACTTTGTACAGGTTTCTAATTGACAAGAAAAGCAGAGTTTACAACATCAAAATTCTTGTTGTTTTGCCAGCCGACCATGAAAAGGAGGAAATTCTCACCTTTCTGAAAAGCACCTGTCACCATCCTTTATGCGAAGAAAAAAGAAGGAAGGAGTTTTGAATGAGACCGTAACCTGCATGCTTTTATTATGAGTTTGCGTTACTTTTTACATTATTGAGCATTAGGTGGCGCGTGCGTAATTCACATAGTTAAAGCAAAAACCCTAATAAAGATGGCAATGAGATAAACATAGATTAAGAAAATATTAAGCGAGTTAATTGCAGAAATAAGTCAATTAATCCAAAAATAGCCTATTTTGTCCGTTCTTCCAAGTGTAAAATGATCATGTGCATTAGAAAGAAAAAGCAAACGAAAATATTCCAACTTCCAAAACCCTAAACCTTAGGGACTAAGGAAGCATGGGGGGGGTGAATGGGTCCAACACAGCAGCTTCCTTGTGCCCTAAACTTCACAAAGATCCACACGCGGAGGCCCACATTATGCCCAAGCCCTTGCCAAGATTAGGTTCCCCCAAGGGATTGATCCATTCGTCTCGCTCTCGCCTCTTCAAGATTTGAGTTGAATGATTCTGATGGAGATCCTACACATGATTAACAAATTTCATTATCTTATCTTCATTAAGATTTCCCATTACGGGAAGTCTTAGCTATCGAAAAGCAAAAAACCATCTCAAGAGCCCCACATTAGTGATTCCAATTAGTAGATTGCTCTTTTGTGAAGAACTAAAAGGATTGGGCCTCAATACTGGATTATGCTTTCTAATTGTAAAGAGTGGCAATGAAATTAGCATGTGGATAAGGGGTTTATGAGAAGGTTTGATTAAGGTACATGTCCATGCATGTGTGTGGGAGCCCCTCCTTAAACTCTATCTCTACACACCATGCACCCTCCTTCCAATCCGTTGAGTCCACTGTTTACAAAACCATTGCATGGTTAGGGTTATGAACTTCAGCAAGAAAAAGCTCCCGTTTTATTCAAGATGGCACATACTTTTTTACATTGGGAAGGGTAATGTATCATATTTGGAGTGCAAGAAACTTCCTTCAAGGGATTAAGAAAGAAGAATATGATTATTGGGCTAACATATTATATGCGCACTTTAGTCTAATTTAGTGTAGATTCATGTGTCGTAAGCACATGATTAACAAAGTTAATTAGTGCTTGTTGTTTTGTTGTTTAAGGGGAAATAGAAATGGTGTTTCACAAAGATGCATGCCTAGTTTATTATTAACCTAGTTGATGACTTTATTCGTTTGAACAGAGTTATTTCTGCTTTTAATTGTTTTAATTTGGTGGTAACACTGATGAGGTTTAACTTGATAGTTGGACCAAGTCTTTCTTCAGATGAGGTCATGAGTTTCACTATCGAGATCAAGGTCGAGACTGCCAGAAACTACATCTCCTCTTAGGCGCAGTTGAGACTAGACTAGTAAATTTAGAGTGATAATTTAGAAAATTTTTAAAAAATCACCTTTTTTATTACAAATTTGCAAAAAGTCATCTAGTTTATTATTATTAGCAAAACAATCACCTTGATTAAAATATTTAAGAAATATTTTATTTTATTTTATTTTTATTAATTAAATTAATATAAAAATCAAAAAAAATTTATTTGATTTTACTTCCAATAATTGGTTTATAATTATTGGACAATTAGCCTGACAAAATTAAATTTTTAATTTTTAATTTCATAAAATCTACCAACTGATGTTTCATAAAAACTAAAATTAAATAAATTAATTTAATAGTTACTTAAAGTAAAATTAAATGAGAATAATTTAGAACTTTATATTAATTTTAATTGGTAAAATCTAATTAAAATAAAATATTTTTTAAATATTTTAAATTGATGTAATTTTTTGTACTTTTATAATATAAAGAGAGTGATTTTTTGTAATAGTAATAAATTAAGTGGTTTTTTATAAATTTATGATCAAATAAGTAATTTTTTTGTTAAAAACTCTAATCTAGATCAATGTCAAACTAAACTAGCATAAGAAACTCATGACTATGGCATACCTTTGCCTTCAGGTATGCTAGACTTCACCTGGTTGAGAGGCCCAATATTGACCACTTTGAACATTTGGGCTAGCTTGATTCTCCCATCTATATCTGAGAATTTTGACATAAATCCAAATCCAGAAATTTGAATGCGATTGGACCTGAGTCCGAAAGGTTGGCAGACACTTCTTGGCATGGCTAGCCTAGAACATTCTATTACTGCTGCCAGGAAAGTTGAAGAAACAGATATATATCAATTTCATATCGAAGTTTGATTGAGCCAGCTAGGAATCTAGTTTTGTGGCTAGAAATTACTCTTATTTGTCATATATCAGTTTCGTATATCAGTGTCATGCGAATTTCAAAGTTAATCGTGTAAGTACTGATTAGTGTTTTGCTTTAAAAAGCTGATGAGGACATCTTCTTTGTTTCAAAAAATTGATTAATGTGTAATTAAATTTCCATTTTTCTCTTAGGAGTTCTTTTTAAACGAGATTAGACACAAACCACAATCAGTTCCTGCCACTACAGAAATCTAAATCCTAATTTTTTATCCTTTGGAAAATAATGTATTTTTTACTGTGTTAATAGTATTTCAATAATATTTATGCACTTGTAATCCTCATAAAGTATATCTAATTTAACAAAAACAACAAAATATAAACATCTGAATTTTTTTTCTTGACAAAATGATACAGAAACAAAGTAGACTCCAAACAATGTTCGGCGAAGTACAAACATCAAATTTCCTTGTGATACAAACAGAAAAAAAAAAAAAAAGAAGTCTCCTTGCCCATGCTTAGTAAGCCTCCTGCTCACTCTGCCATTGATAAAACCAAGAAAAATACACAATTAATTCATTGTGTTTATCAAACATAACCTCAATAAAATTCAAAATCAGATTAGATTAATAGTTAATCATTCACCTTCTTAGGAGTAATAAAAGAGACAAACTTGTTCTTCACCTTCTTGCTTGGAGATGTGCTGCCTCCCCCATTGGCTTTCACTCCATCATTCTTCTTCTTGATCTGCTCCCTCACAAATCTATCATAAAGGAAAGCTGCTCCTCTGAACTGTGGAAGCACAAGCCATGCCACCAACACCACCTTCACTTGGTACCATATTGGTATCCTTCATTCATTCATATAAATATCATAAAAAATGGCAAAAAAAAAAAACACTTACAAATATGAAAACGAAAATGATAATTCAATGTTTATTACCATTTAAGGACAGGCTCAGCCACCATTTCAAGGAGAGTGAGGAAGGAGTAGAGAATCCAGTAAGCTAGCCACTGCTCATCATCAAGCTTTGATGGGCTCTCAAGAGCTTGAATTGATGCATACCTGCTCCATATTAATCCAAACCCTAATCACTTAACCAAACAATTACTACAAAAAAGGAAAAGAATTTTTATTCTTAATCAAGTTGAGGATTCACTTACAGGGGATATAATAGTGTGATGCTTGGCCTGCATGAAATTCAAGAAGATTGTAAATACAATAAATAAATCTAAAAAAACCATAAAAATCAGTTTTTTTTTTTGTTTGGCGAAATTGATACCCAGCTAGAGTGTTGGCGTAGGAGAGCAAAGTCCACAAGCGACCCATTTTTAGGAGTTTTTTTTTCTGAATAATCGAAAATATTGAGCTCTATGAGGAAGATGGGAGGACGGAGGGTTGGATATAAATGGAGGTGGACAAGGACACGTGGTTGGGTATGGTTGGCTTTGGGTATTTTATTTCTTGTACGTGGCACCGACCCGATCAGCCAGTCAAGGAAATGGGTGGGGATTAATAAATTTAGAACCGTAATCATGTTTATCGGAACCCTGAAAAAGGACCTCTTGGTGAGTAACTCAGAGCGGTCCCGAGAGGAGTCACTTTTTTGTGTCTGAAATGAAGGGCTTCTTGGTCTTGATTTGCAAGTGCCACGCCTGGGTCGGTGCCGGGTTGCACGCAAGAGGACACGGTGTTAGATTTTAAGCGAGCCAGGAGGCGACACATGGCGGGGCGTGATTAAAAAGTTAATCATTTTGGTTAATAATGGGATTAGAGAAATGGGAACCACTAATGACATGCCAAACATCGTGCCTGACGTTGTCCTGAAGATGGGGATGGAAGTGACGATCTCGAGGCATACAAATTTATCGGGCCTTTATTTTGTTTTTCGGTAGTGGCCATTAATTATTGTTACAGGACGAAGATGGCGATTCTCGCTTGCCAGCCCAACGCAAGAAGCAGTTTTACAAGTTTCTGAACGAATCGTTGACCGTTGTTGCGATCGTGGTCCTAAATTTAGACCGTCCACCATCAATTACTGACATGAAATAACAACTCCTTTGAGATTCCGTTTATTAAGAGATCAATATCAAAATTTAAATTTAAATTAGTAAACTATTTTTATAAAATTTTAAATGTAAATTAATTTTATAATAATTTTTAAAAATAAAAAATTACTTTTTTATAATAATTTTAATTTAATAATAACATAAATAATTAATATCAATTTTTTAAAAAAAATCGGGTTAATTTTGA
>RXID01022290.1:208415-217055 GCA_005019695.1 Trichopus zeylanicus subsp. travancoricus | reverse complement strand
TTGGAGTAGTAGTATTAGCAGCAACTACAGGGACGACAACTGGAGTAGTAGTAGTTGTAGTTGTAGTAGTATTAGTAGTAGTGTAGTAATAGAAGCAGCAGTACTAGTCGTAGTAGTAACAGTCGCTATAGTAGTAGGCATACTACTAGTAGCAGTAGCAACAGCAGCAGTAGTATCTTTAGTAGCAGCAGTAGTAGTAGTATTGGTAGCAAAAGTAATTGTAGCAATAGTAGTAGCTGTAGTAGTGGTAAAAGTAGTAGTAGTAGCGATAGGGGCAACTGTAGCTGTAGTTGTAGTAGTAATAGTAGTACTAGTGGTAGTAGCTATGGCGGCTGCAGCAGTTGTTGTTGTAGTAGGAGCAGAAGTAGTTAGTAGTAGGAGTTTTTGGAGTATGATTATTAGTACAACTGGTGCTAGTAGTATTAGAAGTAGTAGGACCAGTACTAGCAGTTGGAGTAGTCGTAATAACAGTAAAGTAGTGGCAGTAGTAGTAATAGGAGTAGTAGTAGTAGCATTAGCAGCAGGATTAGTAGTAGTACCAATAGCATCAGTAGTAGCAGTAGTAGTAGTCGTAGTAGTTGTAGAAGTAGTGCTAGCCAGAGTTGTAGCTGGAGCAAAACTAGTAGTAGAAGTGGAAGTAGCAACAGTCACAGTAGTAGCAGAAGTAGAAGTATTAGTAATAATAGTAGCAGTGGTAGTAGTAGAAAAACTAGTAGCATTTGTAGTAAAAGTAGTAGTAGTAGTAGTAGCAATGGTAGTAGTAGCCGTAGGAGGAGAAGACGAAGTAGTAGTAGTAATAGTAGTGGTAGTAGTAGTAGAAGAAGCAAAAGTAGTAGCAATAATAGTAGTAGCAGTAGTAGTTGGAGTAGTAGCCATAGCAACAGTAGTACCAGTAATTGTTGTAGTAGAAGTAGTAGTAGTAGCAGTTGCAGCTGTAGCAGTAGCAATAGTTATAGTAGTAGTAGTAGTATTAGTAGAAGTTGCCATAGTAGCAGTAGTAGTATTACTAGTAGTAGCTGTAGAAGTATTAGGAGTAGTAGTGGCAGTAGTAGCAGTACAAGTAGTAGAAGTAGTAGAAATAGTAGTAGTAGCAGTAGTAGTAGTAGCTGTCGTAATAGAAATAGTAGTTGTAGCTGTTGTAATAGAAGTAGTAGTAGCAGTAGCAGTAGTAGTAGCGGAAGTAGTAGCAGCGGAAGTAATAGTAGCGGTAGTTGTAGTAGTAGCAGTAGTAGAAGTAGTCGTAGTAGTAGTAGTACTGATAGTAGCAGTAGTCTAGTTGTTGTAGTGGTAGTAGTAGCAGCAGTAGTTGTGGTGGGAGAAGTAGTAGTAGGTGTTATTGAAGGAGTAGTCGCAGTAGTAGTAATAGTAGTGGTTATAGTAGTAGTACTAGTAGTAGCAGTGGTTGTAAAAGTAGTTGTAGAAGTAGTTGTATTAGTAGTAACAGTAATAGCAGAAGCATTAGTAGCTTCATTAGTTGTAATCATAGTAGTAGCAGTAGTGGTAGTAATAGTATTAACAGTAGCAGCTGTAGTTGTAGAGGTAGAGGTAGTAGTAGCAGCAATGTAGTAGGAGTAGATGCAGTAACTGTAATAATAGTAGTAGGAGAAGTCATAGTAGTAGGCATTGTGGTATGAACAACAATAATAACAATCGTAGCAGTAGTAGTAGCAGCAACAACAACAACTGCAACAGTAGTAGTATTAGTAGGAGTAGTAGGAGATGTATTAGTAGCCACAGTAGCAGCAATATTAGTAGTAGAAGTAGTAGTAGTTGGAGCAGTAGCAGTAGTAGGACTGGTAATAGCGGTAGCAATAGTAGCAGTAGTAGTAAGACTAGTAGCAATAGCACTAGGTGTTGCAATAGTAGCTATAGTAGTTGCAGTAGTAGCAGTAGTAGTAGTAGTAGCTGTACTAGTTGTTAGGGTTCTAGGATTTGCAGTAGTAGTAGTAGTTGTATCAGTAATAGTAGCAATAGTTCTCATAATAGTTGCACTAGTAGTAGTAGTAGCAATTGTAGTAGCTATAGTAGTAGTAAAAGTAGTATCAGTAGTAGTAATAGTTGTTGTTGTTATAGCTGCACCAGTGGTAGTAGTAGTAGTAATAGTAGTTGCAGTAGTAGTAGTAATAGTAGTAGCTGTAGCAGCAAGAGCAGTAGTAGTTGTAGTAGCTGTAGCAGCAGTAGTAGTAGTTGCAATAGCAGCTACAGTGGCTGTAGTTGTTGGCGTAGAAGTAGTTCAGTTGTAGTAGTAGAAGTTATAGCTATAGCAGCAACAATAGTAGTAGTAGTCATAGCAGAAGCAGTAGTAGTAGAAGTAATAGTAGTCATAGTAGGAGTAGTAGTCATGGAAATAGTAGTAGCAATAGTAGTAATATTAGTTTGAGAAGTAGTAGCAATAGTAGTTGCAGTAGAAGTAGCAGCAGTAGTCGTCGTCGTAGTAGTAGTAGTAGTAGTAGTAGGAGCAGTTGTTGTTGTTGTTGTTGATGTTGTTATTGGAGAAGTAGCAGTAGAAGTAGTAGTAGAAGTAGTAGTTATTATTGTAGTAGTAGTCCTAGTAGCATTAGTAGTATTTGTTTTTGTAGTAGTAGTACTAAAAGAGTAGCAGTAGTTGTAGAAGTGGAAGTACTCGCAGTAGAATTTGTAGTAGCAGTAGTAGCAGTAGCAGTAGTCAAAATAGTGGTAGCAGTTGTCGCAGTAGTAGACATAGCAGTAGTAGTAGTTGTAGTAGTAGTAGTAGTAGTAGCAGTCATAGCAGTAGTAGTAGTGGTTGAAGTAATAGTAGTTGTAGTAGTACAAATAGAAGTTGTAATAGTACTACTAGTAGTACTAGTTGTAGTAGTAGTAATACTCATACTTGCAGCAGTAGTAGTTGCAGAAGTATTATTAGTTTGATTAGTAGTAGTAGCAGTATTAGTTGCAATAGTAATAGTATTAGGAGAAGTTGTAGTAGTAGCCAAAGTAGGAGCGGTAGTAGTAGTAGTATTTGTATAAGCAACAATAGTAGTAGTAGTTGTCGTAGCAGCTTTAACAGTAGTAGTAGCAGTAGTAGTAGTAGTAGCAGCAACTATATTAGTAGCAGTAGTAGTAGCCACAATAGCAGCTATAGTAGTGTTGTAGTTGTAATAGTAGTAGTAGTGATAGTAGCTGTAGTAGAAGCTGTAGTAGCTGTAGTAGTAGTCGTTGTAGCTATTGTTGTAGCAGTAGTAAAAGTAGTAGTAGTAGTAGTAGCGGTAGCAGCAGTGGTAGTGTTAATAGCGGTAGCAGCAGCAGCAGTAGTAGTAGTAGCGCTAGCAATAGTAGTAATGTTAATAGCAGTAGCAGTAGTTGTAATAATTGTAGTAGTAGTAGTAGTAGTAGCTATCATTGTAATGGTTGTAGTAGCAGTAGCTGATGTTATTGTAGTTGTAGTAGTTGTCATAGTAATAGAAGCAATAGTAGTAGTAGTACTAGTAGCACAAGTAGTACTAGTAGGAGAAGAAGTAGTAGTAGCAGTTCCAGCGGTAGTAAGTGTAGTATTAGCATTAGTTTTATTAGTAGTATTAGTAGGAGTCGGATTAGTAATAGTAGCAGTAGCAGTAGTATTTGTGGCATTAGTAGTAGTAGTTGTCGTAGCTGTTGTAGCAATTGTTGTAGTTTCAGTAGTAGCCACAGTAGTAGTACTAGTAGTAGTAGTAGCAGCAGCAGTAGTTGTCGTAGTAGTTGTTGTAGCATTAGTAGTAGTAGGAGGAGGAGTAATAGCGGTAGTAATAGTAGTAGTAGTGGCAATAGCAGAAAGGGTGGTGGCAGTAGCTATAGTTGTAATAGTAATAGCAGAAGTAGTATCAGTGGTGTTAGTATTATGAAGTAGTACTGGTAGCGAAAGCAGTTGCATTAGTAGTAGTAATAGTAGTAGTAGTAGTAGTAGTAGTCGGAGTAGAAGCAGTTGTAGCAATTGTAGCAGTAGTTGTTGTTGTTATTGTTATAGTAGTAGTAATAATAGTAGTAGTCATAGTTGTAGACGTAACAATAGCAGTAGCAGTTGTTCTAATAGTAGTTGTTGTTGTTGTAATTGCGGTAGTATCAGCTGTAGTAGTAGCCGTAGTTGTTGTTCCTACAGTAAAGTAGTAGCAGTAGTAGCAAAAGCAATAGTACTGCTAGTAGTCGTTGTTGAAGTAGTAGCAGTAGTACCAATAGTACTATTAGTAGTAGTTGTAGCAGAAGCAGCAGACTTAGTAGTAGTATTAGTAGTAGAAGCTATAGCAGTATAGTTGCAGTAGTAGTAGCAGTGTGAGAAGTAGTAGGAGAAGTAGTGGTAGTAATAGTAGTAGTTGTAGCAACAATCGCAACAGCAGCAGTAGTAGTAGAAAAAATAGTAGAAGTAGTAGTAGTGGCAATAGTAGTAGTAGCTTTCATAATAGAAGTAGTAGTAGCAATAGCAATAGTAGTATGGGAAGTAGTAGTAGCGGATGTAGCAGTAGCAGTAGTAGAAGTTGTTGTAGTAGTAGTAGTAGTAGTAGTGGTAGTAGCGGTGGGCGTAGTAGTTGTAGTAGTAGTAGCAGCAGTAGTAGTAGTGGTAGTAGAAGTAGTAGTAGGTGTTATTGAAGAAGGAGGAGGAGGAGTAGTAGTAGTACTAATAGTAGTGGTTATAGTAGTAGTACTAATAGTAGCAGTACTTGTAAAAGTAGTTGTAGAAGTTGTTGTAGTAGTAGTAACAGTGGTAGTAGAAGCATTTGTAGCCTCACTAGTTGTAATCATAGTAGTAGCAGTAGTAATAGTAGTAGCTGTAGTGGTAGCAGTAGTAGTAGTAGTAGCTGTAGTGGTAGCAGTAGTAGCAGTAGCAGTAGCTGGAGAAGCAAGAGCATTGTAGTAGCAGTGATGCTATAGCAGTAGTAATAATAGCAGGAGAAGTCGTCGTAGTAGTCACAGTGGTAGCAACAACAACAATAACAATAGTAGTAGTAGTATTATTAGCAGGAATAACAACAACTGTAGCAGGAGTAGTTGGAGATGTATTAGTAGCCATAGTAGCAGCAGTAGTAGTAGAAGTAGTAGTAGTAGGAGTAGCAGCAGTAGTAGTAGTTGTTGTTGTTGTAGTAGCTATAGTAGTAGCAGTAGTAGGACAAGTAGTAGTGGTAGCAGCAGTAGTAGTAGTAGTACTTGCAGTAAAAGTAGTAGCAGTAGCACTAGTTATCATAGTAGTAGCTATAGTAGTTACTCTAGTTGTAGTAGTTGCTGCAGCAGTAGTAGTAGTTGTAGTAGTTGTAAGAGTTATAGGATTTGTGGTAGAAGTAATAGTTGTATTAGTAGCAGTTGTAGTAGTTATCATAGTAGTTGTAGCAGTAGTAGCAATTGTAATAGCTATAGTAGTAGTAGAAGTACTAGCAATTGTAGTAGTAGTAGTAGTAGCAGCAGCAGCAATGGTAGTAGTAGCAGTAGTAGTAGTAGCAGTAATAGTAGTTGCAGAAGTAGTAGTTGTTCTAGCTGTAGCAGTAGTACTAGTAATGTAGTAGTAATAGTCATAGTAGTAGTAATTTTGTAGTAGTCTTAGTTGTAGTACCAGCAGTAGTAGTTGTTGTTGTAGCTGTTGCAGCTGTTTAATTAGTAGCCACAGTAGTAGTAGTACTAGTAGAAGTAGTTGTTGTAGTAGTAGTAGTAGTAGTGGTAGTAGACGCAGCAGTAGTAGCAGTAGGAGGAGGAGGAGGAGTAGTAGCGGTAGTAATAGAAGTAGTAGCGGCAGTAGTAGTAAGCGTAGTGGCAGTAGTTGTAGCTGTAATAGTAATAACAGCAATAGTAGCAGTAGTATTAGTATTATGAGAAGTAGTACTGGTAGCGGAAGTAGTTGCATTAGTAGCAGTACAAGTAGTAGCAGTTGTCGGAGTAGAAGCAGTTGTATTAGTAGTAGCAGCAGTAGCAGTAGCAGTAGTTGTTGTTGTTGTTGTAGTTTTAGAAGCAGTAATAGTACTAGTCAAAGTTGTTGTAGTAATAGTAGTAGCTATAGTATTAATAGTAGTAGTAGTGGTTGCATTAGTAGTAGTATCAACAGTAGTAGTAGTCATAGTTGTTGTACCTACAGTAGAGTAGTAGCAGTAGCCACAGTAGCAATAGTAGCAAACGTAGTAGTATTGGTAGCAGTAGTTATTGAAGTAGTAGCAACATTATGAATAGTACTATCAGTAGTAGTTCTAGCATAAGCAGTAGACATAGTAGCAGTATTAGTAGTAGAAGCAGCAGTAGTATAGTTCTTGTAGTAGTAGCAACAGTATGAGAAGTAGTAGGAGAAGTAGTGGTAGTAATAGTAGTAGTAGTAGCAACAATAACAACAGCAGCATACTAGTAGTAGGAATAGTAGTAGCAGAGGCAGCAGGATCAGTACTAATAGTAGCAGTAGTAGCAGTTGGAGGAGTAGCAGTAGCAATAGTAGTGGTGGTAGTAGTAGTGGTGGTTGTAGTAGTAGTAGTCGTAGCAATAGTAATAGTAGTAGTAGTTAGTCGAAGTAGTAGTAGTAGTAGTAGTAGTATTTTTAGTTAGAGTAGTAGTAGAAGTAGTACTAGTCGGAGTATTGGTAGTGGCAGCAGCAGGAGGAGTAGTAGTAGTGATAGTTGTAGTATTTGAAGTAGCAGCAGTAGTAGTAGTATTAGGAGAGGTAGTTGGAGTAGGATTTGGAGTTGGAATAGTAGTAGTTATTGTTGTTGTTGTTGTAGTAGTAGTTGTAGTAATAGTAGTAGCTTTTGTTGTTGTAGTAGTAGCAGTAGTTCTAGTTGTAGGGGTGGGAGGAGGAGTAGCAGTAGGACTAGTAGCTTTTGGCATAGGGATAGTAGAAGCAATAAGAGTAGTAGTAGCGGTGGGAGTTGTAGTTGTAGGAGGAGTAGTAGTAGTAGTTGCAGTAGTAGGACAAGGCATTGGAATAATAGTACTCGTTGTAGTAATAGGAGTGTTAGCAGCAGTAGTAGTGGTAGGAGTAGTTGTGGTAACAATAGTAGTACTAGTAACATTAGTAGTAGGATTATTAGTATTAGTAGTTGTGTTACTAGCAGCAGTAATAGTAGTAGTAATAGGATTAGTAGTGGCTGTTGGTGTAGGAGTAGGAGCAGTAGTAGGAGTAGTGGTAGTAGTAGTACCAGTAGGTTGAGTAGTAGAAGTAGTTGTAGTAGAAGTGGTATGAGGAGAAGTAGTAGTAGCAATTGTACTAGTAGTAGAACTAGTAGTAGTAGTAGTAGTAGTAGTAGTAGTAGTAGTAGTGGTAGTAGTTGTAGTATTATTATTATTATTATTATTAGTAGTAGTAGTAGTAGTAGTAGTAGTAATAGTAGGAGCTGTAGTAGTAGTAATAGTAGTAGTTGCTATAGTAGTAGTGGTAATAGCAGCAGCAGCAGCAGTAGTACTAGTAGCTGTAGTTATAGGAGGAGTTAAACTAGGAGTAGTAATAGAAGTAGCAATAGTTGGAGGAGGGGTAGTAGTAGTTGGAGGAATTCTAGTAGCTATAGTAGTAGCATTAGTGGGTGTAGGAGCAGCAGCAGCCGGAGTAGTAGTAGTAGGGGGAGTATGAGTTGTAGCAGGGGTAGTAGTAGTAGTAGGAGTATGAGTTATGGATGGGGTAGTAGTAGTAGTAGTATTAGGGGTAGTAGTTCTTATTAGCAAAAGTAGTACTAGTTGTAGGAGGAGGAGTAGTAGCAATTGTACTGGTAGTTGAAGTAGTAGCAGCAGTAGTAGTAATAGTAGTGCTAGTGGTAATAGTAGGCATTGTATTTGTAGTATGGGTAGGGCCAGTTGTAGTAGGAATAGCAGTAGCTATAGGAGTAGGAGTTGTAGTAGTAGTAGTAGTAGTAGTGGTGGTGGTGGTTGTAGTAGTAGGATTTGTAGTAGTAGAAGTAGCAGTAGTAGTAGTAGTACTAGGTGTTATAGTAGTAGGAGGAGGAGGAGTAGTAGTAGGAGGTGTAGCAGTAGTAGTAAGAGTTGGAGTAGGTGTAGTAGTAGAAGAAGAAGTAGAAAGAGTAGTATTTGTATTAGTACGAGTTATAGTCGGAGTGGTAGTAGGAGTTTTAGTTGTTGGGGTAGCAGTAGCAGTAGTGATAGAAGTAGTATAAGTAGTAGTAGTTTTTGTAATAGGAGTTGGAGTTGGAGTAGTTGTTGTTGTTGTAGTAGGAGAGGGAGTAGGCATAGTAGTAGTAGTAGTAGTAGCAGTAGTAGGAGTTGGAGAAGGAGTTGTAGTAGTAGTAGTAGTAACAGTAGGAGGAGGAGTAGTAGTAGTTGTAGCAAGAGTAGTAGTCATAGTAGTAATAGCAGCAGCAGCAGCAGCTGTAGTAGTAGTAGTAGTAGTAGTAGTAGTAGTAGTAGTAGTAGTAGTAGTAGTAGTAGTAGTAGTAGTACTAGTAGTCATAGTAGCAGTAGGAGTCATAGTAGCAGTAGGAGTTGGAGAGGAGTAGGAATAGAAGTAGTTGTAGTAGTTTTAGCAGTAGTAGTAGCAGTAGTAAGAGTAATAGTAGTGGTAGTAGTAGCAGTGGCAGCAGCAGCGCCAGTAGTATTAGTAGTAGCAGTAGTAGTGGTAGTAGTTGTTGTTGTTATTGTTGTAGTAGTCAGAGAAGTAGTACGAGTAACAGCTGTAGTAGTGGTAGCTGTTGTTGGAGCCGAAGCAGTAGTTGTAATACAAGCAACTACACAGTAGTA
>RXID01022290.1:178415-205915 GCA_005019695.1 Trichopus zeylanicus subsp. travancoricus | reverse complement strand
AATATTAGTATTAGCAGTAGTATTAGTGGTAGTAGTAGTAGTATTAGCAACAACAATCGCAACAGCAACAGTAACAGTAATATTAGCAGTAGTAGTAGAAGGAGTCGTAGTAGCATATTAGTAGTAGTAGTAGTAGAAGTAGTAGTAGTAGTAGTTGTTGTTGTTGTTGTTGTTGTTATTGTAGTAGTAGTAGATGCACTAGTAGTAGTGGTAGGAGCAACGACAGCAGCAACAGTGGTAGCTGTAATAGTGGTAGTAGAAGTTGTAATAGTCGTAGTAGTAGTTGTAGTAGAAGTTGTGGTAGTAGTAGCAGTAGTTGTGGTAGATGTCATTGTTGTCAAAGTTGTAGTTGGAGTAGTTGTTGTTGTAGTAGTAGTAGCAATAGTAGTAGTAGTAGTAGTAGTAGTAGTAGTAGTAGTAGTAATAATAATAATAATAATAATAATACTAATAGTAGTTGTAGTTGTTGGAGGAGTTGGAGTAGGAGTAGTAATAGTCATAGTAGCAGTTGGAGTAGGGGCAGCAGTAGTTGTAGTAGTAGTAATTTAGCAGTAGTCTTAGTTGTTGTTGTAGTAGCAGTAGTACTAGTATTGTAGTAGTAGTATTAGTTTTTGTTATACTAGTAGTAGTAGCAGCAGCAGCAGCAGTCGTAGCAACAGCTGCAGTTGCAGTCGTAGTAATTGCAGCTGAAGTAGTAGTTGTGATACAAGGAGCAGCGATTGTAGTAGTAGTAAGAGTGTTAAGATTAGTAGTAGTTCTTGGAGTAGTAGTAATAGTAGGAGTAGTAGTAGTAATAGTAGTAGTAGTAGTAATAGTAGTAGTGGGAGTAATAGTAGTATTAGTTGTAGTAGTAGTAGTAGAAGCAGTAATATTAGTATTAGCAATAGTAGTAGTAGTAGTAGCAGCAGCAGCAGTAATAATAGTAGTACTAACAGTAGTAGTAGAAGGAGTCATAGTAGCAAATTAGTAGCAGCAGTAGTAGTAGTAGCAGTTCTAATAATAGTAGTTGTTGTTGTTGTAGCAGTAGTGGTAGTAGAAATAGTAGTAGAAGTAGTAGTAGTAGTAGTGGGAGTAGTCGTAGTAGTGGGAGTAGTAGTAGTAATGTTAGTGTTAGAAGTAGTAGTACTAGTAGTAGGAGTTGTAGCAGTAGCAATTGTGCTAGTAGTCGAAGTAGTAGTAGTAGTAGTAGTAGTAGTAGTAGTCGTAGAAATAGTAGTTGTAGTGGTAGGAGCAGCGGTAGCAGCAACAGTGGTAGTAGTAATCGTGATACTAGAAGTTGTAATAGTGGTAGCAGTAGTAGTAGAAGTCATGGTAGTAGTAATAGTGTTGGTGGTAGTTGTTGTTGTTGTCAAACTAGTATTTGGAGTAGTTGTTGTTCTAGTAGTAGTAATAGTAGTAATAGTAGTTGTAGTTGTTGGAGGAGTTGGAGTATGAGTAGTAATAGGTGTAGTAGTAGTTGGAGTTGGGGCAGTAGTAGTAGTAATCATATTAGTAGCAGTAGTTGCAGTAGTGGAATGAGTAGTAGTAGTTGTTCTACTAGTAGTAATGTAGTAGTAGTGTTAGTTGTTGTAGAAGTAGCAGCAGTAGGAGTAGCAGTACTCAAAGTAGTACTGGTAGTAGTAGTATTCGTAGTTGTAGTACTTGTTGTAGCATCTGTTGTAGTAGTAGTATGAGGAGTAGTAGCAGCAGTAGTAGTCGTAATAGTAGTAGTAGGAGGAGGAGTAGTAGTAGTACTAGTAGAAGTAGTAGAACTAGTATAACTACTAGTAGTTGTAGTAGTAGTAGTAACAGCAATAGTAGTAGTAGTAGAAGTAGTAGTAGTAGTCATAGGAGTGTAGTAGTTGTAGTAGTTGTTAGAGTAGTAGTCATAGAAGTCGTATCAGTGTTTGGAGTAGTAGTAGTAATAGGAGGAGGAGTAGTAGTAGTAGTATTTGTTGTTGTTGTAGAAGTACTACGAGTGTTAGTATTAGTAGTAGTATTAGTAGTAGTAGTGTTAGTATTAGTAGTAGTAGCACCTGTAGTAGTAGGAGTAGTAAGAGTAGCAATTGTACTAGTAGAAGAAGTAGTAGTAGTTGTGGTAGTATTTGTAGTCGTAGAAGTGGTAGTAGTAGCAGTAATAGTAGTAGTTATTGTTGTTGTTGTTGTTGTGGTAGTAGTAGTAGTAGTAGTGGCAATATTAGTTGTAGGAGCTGGAGTAGGAGTGGTAGTAGTAGCAATAGGTGTAGGAGTAGGAGTAGGTAGTAGTAGGAGTAGTAGCAGTGTGAGTTGGTGTACGAGTAGGAGTGGTTGTAGAAGTAGTACTAGTTGTTGTTGTTGTATTAGTATTAGTAGTAGAAATGCCAATTGTAGTAGGACTAGTAGTAGTGATAGTGGTAGTAGGAGTTGTACTAGTTGTTGTTATTGTGTTAGTATTAGTAGTAGAAGTACCAATGGTAGTAGGACTAGTAGTAGTGGTAGTGATAGTAGAAGTAGAAGTAGTAGTGGTAGGACCAGCAGCAACAACAACAGTGGTAGTAGTAATAGTGAGAGTAGAAGTTGTAATAGTGGTAGTAGTAGTAGTAGTAGTAGTCGTGCTAGTAGTAGTAGTAGTGGTAGTCGTTGTTGTTGTCAAAGTAGTAGTTGGAGTAGTTATTGTGGTAGTTGTAGTAGTAGTAGTAATAGTACTAATGGTAGTTATAGTTGTTCGAGGAGTTGGGAGTATGAGTAGTTATTGGTGTGGTAGTTGTTGGAGTAGGGGCGGTAGTAGTAGTAGTACTCATAGTAGTAGTAGTAGTAGCAGTAGTGGAAGGAGTAGTAGTAGCAGTTGTACTTGTAGTAATGTAGTAGTGGTCATAGTGGTTGTAGTAGAAGCAGTAGTAGTAGTAGCAGTCAATGTAGTAGTAGTAGTAGTCAAAGTAGTACTAGTAGTAGTAGTAGTAGTAGTCATAGTTATAGTAGTTGCAGCAGCATATGTTGCAGTAGTAGTATTAGTAGGAGTAGTAGCAGCAGTTGGAGTAGTCATAATAGTAATAGTAGTAGCAGTAGTAGTAGAAGTAGCAGTAGTTATAGTAGTAGAAGTAGTAGAGGAAGTTGTAGTAGTAGTAGCAGCAATAGGAGTAGAAGTAGTATTAATAGTAGTAGTACGTGTGTAGTTGTTGTAATAGTAGTTAGAGTAGTAGTCATACAAGTCGTAGGAGTGTTTGAAGTAGTAGTAGTAAAAGGAGTAATAGTAGTAGTAGTAGTAGTACGAATGTTAGTGTTAGTAGTAGTAGTAGTAGTAGTGTCAGTATTAGTAGTTGTAGTACCAATAGTAGTTGGAGTAGTAAGAGTAGCAACTGTACTCGTAGAAGAAGTAGTAGTTATGGTAGTAATTGTAGTAGTAGAAGTAGTACTAGTAGTAGTAATAGTAGTAGTTATTGTTGTTGTTGTTGTTGCGGTAGTGGCAGTAATAGTAGTATCAATATTCGTAGTTGGAGTTGGAGTAGGGGTGTTAGTTGTAGTAGTAGTAGGAGTGGTAGCAATAGCAATAGCTGTAGGAGTAGGAGTAGTAGTAGGGGTAGCAGAAGGAGTTTGTGTACGAGTAAGAGTAGTAGTAGGAGTAGTACTAATTGTTGTTGTTGTGTTCGTATTAGTAGTAGAAGTACCAATTGTAGTAGGAGTAGTAGTAGCAGCAATTGTACTAGTTGTAGTAGTAGTAGTAGTAGTAGTAGTAGGAGGAGGAGGAGGAGGAGTAGTAGTAGTAGCAGTAGTAGTAGTAGTAGTAGAAGTAGTAGTAGTTGTAGTTGTTGTTGTAGTAGCAGCAGTGGTACTATTTGTAGTTGGAGTAGGGGCAGTACTAGTATTTGGAGTGGTAGAAGCAATAGGAGTTGGAGTAGGAGTTGTAGTCGCTGTTGTTGTTGTATTAGTAGCAGTTGCGGTAGTAGTAATAGTTCTTGTTGTTATTATTGTACTAGCAGCAGTAGCAACAGTTGTTGTAAGATTAGTATTAGAAGTAGTAGTAGTAGTAGTAGTAGTAGTAGTAGTAGTAGTATTAGTAGTAATAGTAGTAGTAGTAAGAGGAGGAGGAGTTGGACTAGGAGCAGTAGTGCCAGTAGTTGTAGGAGCTGGAGTAAGGGTTGTAGAAGTAGTAGTAGTAGTAGTCGTAGTAGTGCTAGCAGTAGGAGTTGGATTAGTAGTAATGGTAATACTAGTTGTAGTAGGAGTAGTAATAGCAGCAGCAGTAGTAGTAGTAGTAGTAATAGTTGTAGTTGTGGTGGTGGTGGTGGTGGTGGTGGTGGTAGTAGTAGTAGTAGTAGTAGTAGTAGTAGCAGTAGCAAAGCTACTCCAATTTCCACTTCAACTGGCAGTGCAATGGAAAAAGTAGACCTAACGTCAGGGGTTGACTGCTGAGCTCACTCTGGCCTCGCAGGGCGGGCCAGAGTGGGTGTTGTTGTTGTTGTTGTTGTTGTTGTTGTAGCAATAGTAGCAGTAGTATTAGTAGCAATAGCAGAAGTAGTTGTATTAATAGTAGTAGTCGTAGTAGCAGTAGTAGGAGTAGTAGTAGCAATAGTAATAGTAGTAGTAGTAGTAGGAGTGTTCGTAGTAGTAGTATTAGTACGAGTAGTAGTAGTAGTGGTGGTGGTGGTGGTGGTGGTGGTAGTAGTAGTAGTAGTAGTGGTGGTGGGGGTGGTGGTAGGAGCAACAGCAGCAGCAACAGTAGTAATAGTAATATTAGTAGTAGACGTTGTAGTAGTAGTAGTAGTAGCAGTAGTAGGCATGGTTGTAGTAGCTGTAGTTGTAGTTGTTGTTGTTATTGTCGGAGTAGTCCTAGGAGTATAGAAGTAGTTGTTATTTTTGAATCAGTAGTAGTAGTGGTAGTAGTAGTAGTAGTAGTAGTAGTAGTAGTAGTAGTAGTAATAGCAGTAGTAGTAGTTGTAGCAGTTAAAATAGTAGCAGTAGCAGCTGTAGTAGGAGTATTAGGATTAGTGGTAGTAGTAGCATTAGTTGCAGTAGGAGTAGTAGTAGGAGTAATAATAGTGGTAGTCGTGATAGTAGCAGAGGTAGTAGTACTAGTAGTTGTGTGATTTGGAGTAGGTGTAGCAGCAGGAGTAGTAGTAGTTAAGGTAGTGGAAGTAGTAGTAGTACTAGAAGTAGCAACAGCAGTAGTATTAGTAGTAATTGGGGCAGTAATTTTTGGAGTAGGGTTGGGGGTTGTGGTAGTAGCAGTAGTAGGGGTAGTAGGAGTTGAAGTAGTAGTAGTAGCAGTAGTAGTAGTAGTTGTTATTATAGGAGTAGGTGTAGGAATAGTTGTACTAGTAGTAGTAGTTGTAGCAACAGCTGTAGAAGTAGTAGTAGTAGTAGCAGTTGTGCTATTAGTAGTAGTAGTTGTTGTTGTTGTGGTACTAATAGCAGTAGTAGTATAGTTGTGCTAGTAGTAGTAGTAGTTGTTGTTGTTGTGGTAGTAATAGGAGTAGGAGGAGTAGTAGTAGTAGTAGTAGTAGTAGTCATGGTGGTGGTGGTGGTGGTGGTGGTACTAGTAGTAGTAGTTGTTGTAGCAATTGGAGTTGTGACAATAGGAATGGAAGTTGGAATAGGTGTAGTAGTATGCATAGTAGTACTAGTAGTAGCAGTATTAGTATTAGGAGTTGGAGTAGGGGTTGTAGTAGGTGAGTAGTAGTTGGTGTATCGGTAGTAGTGGTAGGAGTAGTAGTAGAAGTAGGAGTGGGAGTAGGAGTAGTAGCAGCTATAGTAGTAGGAGTAGTAGGAGCAGTAGTACTTGTAGTAGTAGAAGTAGGAGAAGGAATAGAAGTAGTATTGGTAGCAGTTGTTGTTGTAGTAGTAGTAGCAGTAGAAGGAGTTGGAGTATTAGTAGCAATGGTTGAAGTAGTAGTAATAGTAGTAGCAATAGTAGTAGTCGGAGTAGGAGTGGTGGTGGTGGTGGTGGTGGTGGTGGTGGTAGTAGTAGTAGTAGTTTTAGTAGTAGTAGTTGTAGTAGTAGTAGTTGTAGGAGTAGTAGTTGTAGTTGTTATAGTATTAGTTAGTAGGAGTACTAGGACAACTAGTTATAGCAGTTGTGCTAGTAGAGAAGTAGTTGTTGTAGTTGTAGTATGAGGAGTAGGGGTAGTAGTTGTTGTAGTATGAGCAGGAGTCGGAGTGATAGTAGTAGTAGTAGGAGTAGAAGAAGGAGTTTGTGTACGAGTAAGAGTAGTAGTAGGAGTAGTACTAATTGTTGTTGTTGTGTTCGTATTAGTAGTAGAAGTACCAATTGTAGTAGGAGTTGTAGTAGCAGCAATTGTACTAGTTGTAGTAGTAGTAGTAGTAGTAGTAGTAGTAGGAGGAGGAGGAGTAGTAGTAGTAGCAGTTGTAGTAGTAGTAGTAGAAGTAGTAGTAGTTGTAGTTGTTGTTGTAGTAGCAGCAGTGGTACTATTTGTAGTTGGAGTAGGGGCAGTACTAGTATTTGGAGTGGTAGAAGCAATAGGAGTTGGAGTAGGAGTTGTAGTCGCTGTTGTTGTTGTATTAGTAGCAGTTGTGGTAGTAGTAATAGTTCTTGTTGTTATTATTGTACTTGCAGCAGTAGCAACGGTTGTTGTAAGATTAGTATTAGAAGTAGTAGTAGTAGTAGTAGTAGTAGTAGTAGTAGTAGTAGTATTAGTAGTAATAGTAGTAGTAGTAAGAGGAGGAGGAGTTGGACTAGGAGCAGTAGTGCCAGTAGTTGTAGGAGCTGGAGTAAGGGTTGTAGAAGTAGTAGTAGTAGTAGTCATAGTAGTGCTAGCAGTAGGAGTTGGATTAGTAGTAATGGTAATACTAGTTGTAGTAGGAGTAGTAATAGCAGCAACAGTAGTAGTAGTAGTAGTAATAGTTGTAGTTGTGGTGGTGGTGGTGGTGGTGGTGGTGGTGGTAGTAGTAGTAGTAGTAGTAGTAGTAGCAGTAGCAAAGCTACTCCAATTTCCACTTCAACTGGCAGTGCAATGGAAAAAGTAGACCTAACGTCAGGGGTTGACTGCTGAGCTCACTCTGGCCTCGCAGGGCGGGCCAGAGTGGGTGTTGTTGTTGTTGTTGTTGTTGTTGTTGTAGCAATAGTAGCAGTAGTATTAGTAGCAATAGCAGAAGTAGTTGTATTAATAGTAGTAGTCGTAGTAGCAGTAGTAGGAGTAGTAGTAGCAATAGTAATAGTAGTAGTAGTAGTAGGAGTGTTCGTAGTAGTAGTATTAGTACGAGTAGTAGTAGTAGTGGTGGTGGTGGTGGTGGTGGTGGTAGTAGTAGTAGTAGTAGTGGTGGTGGGGGTGGTGGTAGGAGCAACAGCAGCAGCAACAGTAGTAATAGTAATATTAGTAGTAGACGTTGTAGTAGTAGTAGTAGTAGCAGTAGTAGGCATGGTTGTAGTAGCTGTAGTTGTAGTTGTTGTTGTTATTGTCGGAGTAGTCCTAGGAGTATAGAAGTAGTTGTTATTTTTGAATCAGTAGTAGTAGTGGTAGTAGTAGTAGTAGTAGTAGTAGTAGTAGTAGTAGTAGTAATAGCAGTAGTAGTAGTTGTAGCAGTTAAAATAGTAGCAGCAGCAGTTGTAGTAGTAGTAGCATTAGTTGCAGTAGGAGTAGTAGTAGGAGTAATAATAGTGGTAGTCGTGATAGTAGCAGAGGTAGTAGTACTAGTAGTTGTGTGATTTGGAGTAGGTGTAGCAGCAGGAGTAGTAGTAGTTAAGGTAGTGGAAGTAGTAGTAGTACTAGAAGTAGCAACAGCAGTAGTATTAGTAGTAATTGGGGCAGTAATTTTTGGAGTAGGGTTGGGGGTTGTGGTAGTAGCAGTAGTAGGGGTAGTAGGAGTTGAAGTTCGTGTAGTCAGTATCTAGTCATAGTCGTAGCTAGTCGTACGTAGTTCGTTTTTATTATAGGGAGTAGTATGGGTGTTGTAGGGTTGTTGAGGAATAGTTGTACTAGTAGTAGTAGTTGTAGCAACAGCTGTAGAAGTAGTAGTAGTAGTAGCAGTTGTGCTATTAGTAGTAGTAGTTGTTGTTGTTGTGGTACTAATAGCAGTAGTAGTATAGTTGTGCTAGTAGTAGTAGTAGTTGTTGTTGTTGTGGTAGTAATAGGAGTAGGAGGAGTAGTAGTAGTAGTAGTAGTAGTAGTCATGGTGGTGGTGGTGGTGGTGGTGGTACTAGTAGTAGTAGTTGTTGTAGCAATTGGAGTTGTGACAATAGGAATGGAAGTTGGAATAGGTGTAGTAGTATGCATAGTAGTACTAGTAGTAGCAGTATTAGTATTAGGAGTTGGAGTAGGGGTTGTAGTAGGTGAGTAGTAGTTGGTGTATCGGTAGTAGTGGTAGGAGTAGTAGTAGAAGTAGGAGTGGGAGTAGGAGTAGTAGCAGCTATAGTAGTAGGAGTAGTAGGAGCAGTAGTACTTGTAGTAGTAGAAGTAGGAGAAGGAATAGAAGTAGTATTGGTAGCAGTTGTTGTTGTAGTAGTAGTAGCAGTAGAAGGAGTTGGAGTATTAGTAGCAATGGTTGAAGTAGTAGTAATAGTAGTAGCAATAGTAGTAGTCGGAGTAGGAGTGGTGGTGGTGGTGGTGGTGGTGGTGGTGGTAGTAGTAGTAGTAGTTTTAGTAGTAGTAGTTGTAGTAGTAGTAGTTGTAGGAGTAGTAGTTGTAGTTGTTATAGTATTAGTTAGTAGGAGTACTAGGACAACTAGTTATAGCAGTTGTGCTAGTAGAGAAGTAGTTGTTGTAGTTGTAGTATGAGGAGTAGGGGTAGTAGTTGTTGTAGTATGAGCAGGAGTCGGAGTGATAGTAGTAGTAGTAGGAGTAGAAGAAGGAGTTTGTGTACGAGTAAGAGTAGTAGTAGGAGTAGTACTAATTGTTGTTGTTGTGTTCGTATTAGTAGTAGAAGTACCAATTGTAGTAGGAGTTGTAGTAGCAGCAATTGTACTAGTTGTAGTAGTAGTAGTAGTAGTAGTAGTAGTAGGAGGAGGAGGAGTAGTAGTAGTAGCAGTTGTAGTAGTAGTAGTAGAAGTAGTAGTAGTTGTAGTTGTTGTTGTAGTAGCAGCAGTGGTACTATTTGTAGTTGGAGTAGGGGCAGTACTAGTATTTGGAGTGGTAGAAGCAATAGGAGTTGGAGTAGGAGTTGTAGTCGCTGTTGTTGTTGTATTAGTAGCAGTTGTGGTAGTAGTAATAGTTCTTGTTGTTATTATTGTACTTGCAGCAGTAGCAACGGTTGTTGTAAGATTAGTATTAGAAGTAGTAGTAGTAGTAGTAGTAGTAGTAGTAGTAGTAGTAGTATTAGTAGTAATAGTAGTAGTAGTAAGAGGAGGAGGAGTTGGACTAGGAGCAGTAGTGCCAGTAGTTGTAGGAGCTGGAGTAAGGGTTGTAGAAGTAGTAGTAGTAGTAGTCATAGTAGTGCTAGCAGTAGGAGTTGGATTAGTAGTAATGGTAATACTAGTTGTAGTAGGAGTAGTAATAGCAGCAACAGTAGTAGTAGTAGTAGTAATAGTTGTAGTTGTGGTGGTGGTGGTGGTGGTGGTGGTGGTGGTAGTAGTAGTAGTAGTAGTAGTAGTAGCAGTAGCAAAGCTACTCCAATTTCCACTTCAACTGGCAGTGCAATGGAAAAAGTAGACCTAACGTCAGGGGTTGACTGCTGAGCTCACTCTGGCCTCGCAGGGCGGGCCAGAGTGGGTGTTGTTGTTGTTGTTGTTGTTGTTGTTGTAGCAATAGTAGCAGTAGTATTAGTAGCAATAGCAGAAGTAGTTGTATTAATAGTAGTAGTCGTAGTAGCAGTAGTAGGAGTAGTAGTAGCAATAGTAATAGTAGTAGTAGTAGTAGGAGTGTTCGGAGTAGTAGTATTAGTACGAGTAGTAGTAGTAGTGGTGGTGGTGGTGGTGGTGGTAGGAGCAACAGCAGCAGCAACAGTAGTAATAGTAATATTAGTAGTAGACGTTGTAGTTGTAGTAGTAGTAGCAGTAGTAGGCATGGTTGTAGTAGCTGTAGTTGTAGTTGTTGTTGTTATTGTCGGAGTAGTCCTAGGAGTATAGAAGTAGTTGTTATTTTTGAATCAGTAGTAGTAGTGGTAGTAGTAGTAGTAGTAGTAGTAGTAGTAGTAGTAGTAGTAATAGCAGTAGTAGTAGTTGTAGCAGTTAAAATAGTAGCAGCAGCAGTTGTAGTAGTAGTAGCATTAGTTGCAGTAGGAGTAGTAGTAGGAGTAATAATAGTGGTAGTCGTGATAGTAGCAGAGGTAGTAGTACTAGTAGTTGTGTGATTTGGAGTAGGTGTAGCAGCAGGAGTAGTAGTAGTTAAGGTAGTGGAAGTAGTAGTAGTACTAGAAGTAGCAACAGCAGTAGTATTAGTAGTAATTGGGGCAGTAATTTTTGGAGTAGGGTTGGGGGTTGTGGTAGTAGCAGTAGTAGGGGTAGTAGGAGTTGAAGTAGTAGTAGTAGCAGTAGTAGTAGTAGTTGTTATTATAGGAGTAGGTGTAGGAATAGTTGTACTAGTAGTAGTAGTTGTAGCAACAGCTGTAGAAGTAGTAGTAGTAGTAGTAGCAGTTGTGCTATTAGTAGTAGTAGTTGTTGTTGTTGTGGTACTAATAGCAGTAGTAGTATAGTTGTGCTAGTAGTAGTAGTTGTTGTTGTTGTTGTGGTAGTAATAGGAGTAGGAGGAGTAGTAGTAGTAGTAGTAGTAGTAGTCATGGTGGTGGTGGTGGTGGTGGTGGTTGTAGTAGTAGTAGTTGTTGTAGCAATTGGAGGTGTGACAATAGGAATGGAAGTTGGAATAGGTGTAGTAGTATGCGTAGTAGTACTAGTAGTAGCAGTATTAGTATTAGGAGTTGGAGTAGGGGTTGTAGTAGGTGAGTAGTAGTTGGTGTATCGGTAGTAGTGGTAGGAGTAGTAGTAGAAGTAGGAGTGGGAGTAGGAGTAGTAGCAGCTGTAGTAGTAGGAGTAGTAGGAGCAGTAGTACTTATAGTAGTAGAAGTAGGAGAAGGAATAGAAGTAGTATTGGTAGCAGTTGTTGTTGTAGTAGTAGTAGCAGTAGAAGGAGTTGGAGTATTAGTAGCAATGGTTGAAGTAGTAGTAATAGTAGTAGCAATAGTAGTAGTCGGAGTAGGAGTGGTGGTGGTGGTGGTGGTGGTGGTGGTGGTAGTAGTAGTAGTAGTTTTAGTAGTAGTAGTTGTAGTAGTAGTAGTTGTAGGAGTAGTAGTTGTAGTTGTTATAGTATTAGTTAGTAGGAGTACTAGGACAACTAGTTATAGCAGTTGTGCTAGTAGAGTAGTAGGTTGTTTGTTATTTTGTCGTTGCGTCGGAGGAAGTCGGGGTAGAGTCGTTGTTTTGTAGTCGAGCAGGGGAGTCGGAAGTTGATAGAGTAGTAGTAGTAGCTAGGGTCAAGTAGTGAGTATTCTGTGGCAAAATCAATAAGTAGGAGTAGTCAATTGGTAGTTTTGTAAGTAGCAACCATTGTACTAGTATTACGGGTGTTGTCGTAGCTGTAGTACAAAAGTAGTTGCAGATTTGGTTTGGTTTGTTAGTCCAGTAGTAGGAGCCGCCCCGTGAGTTCCGTCGCAGCTGTAGCCGCAACAGCAGTAGTAGTAGCAGCAGCTGTAGCAGCAATAGTAATAGTAGTAGTAGTGGTAGTAGTAGTTTTAGTCTTAGTAGTAGTAGCGAAAGTAGTAGTAGTAGTTGTTGTTGTTGTTGTAGTATTTAGTAGTAGTAGTAGGACAACTAGTTATAACAATTGTGCTAGTAGAGTAGTAGTAGTTGTAGTTGTAGTAGGAGGAGTAGGAGGAGTAGTTGTAGTAGGAGTTGGAGTAGGAGTGGTGGTAGTAGTTGTAGTAGTAGGAGTACGAGTAGGAGTTGTTGTGGCAATAGTAGGAGTAGTACACTGGTAGTTGTAGTAGTAGCAGTTGTAGTATTAGGTGTTGTAGTAGTCATATTAGCAGAAGTAGTTGTAGCATTCGGTCTAGTAGTAGTAGAGCAGCAGTAGCAGTAGTAGTAGTAGTAGCAGTAGCAGCTGTAACATCAACAGTAGTAGTAGTAGTTGTGGTAGTAGTAGTTTTAGTCTTAGTATTGGTAGTAATAGTAGTAGTAGTAGTTATTGTTGTGATAGGATTTAGTAGTAGTAGTAGGACAACTAGTTATAACAGTTGTGCTAGTAGAGTAGTAGTAGTTGTAGTAATAGTAGTCAGAGTAGGAGTAGTAGTAGCAGTAGTTGTAGTAGGTGTTGGTGCAGGAGTGGTAGTAGTAGTAATAGTAGTTGGAGTAGGAGTAGGAGTACTTGTAGGAATAGTAGTAGCACACGCGCAGTTGTAGTAGTAGAAGTAGTTGTAGCATTATGTGTTGCGATAGTAGTAGCAGAAGTAGTTGTAGTTTTAGGTGTTGTAGGAGGAGGAGCTATAGTAGTAGTAGCAGCAGCAACAACCGCTGTAGCAGCAATAGTAGTAGTAGTAGTAGAAGTAGTAGTAGTAGTAGTAGTTTTAGTCATAGTAGTTGTAGGAGTACTAGTAGTTGCAATTGTACTAGTAGGGTAGTAGCTGTAGTAGTAGTAGGAGTAGGAGTAGGAGTAGAGTAGTGGGAGTAGGAGTAGTAGTAGTTGTAGTAGGAGTAGGAGATGTAGTACTGGTAGTAGCAGTAGTAGGAGTTGGAGTAGTTGTTGCAATAGTAGGTGTAGTAGCAGTTGTACTAACAGTGATTGTAGTAGGAGTAGCAGTAGTAGTAGTCGTAGTAGTGGTAATAGTAATAATAGTACTAGTACTAGTAATAATTGTAGCATCAGATGTAGTAGTACTATAGTTAGCTATAGTAATGGTGGTACGAGTTGGAGTAAGAGTAGTCGTACAAGTAGTAGTAGTTGTAGTAGTAGTAGTAAAAGTAGTTGTAGTAGGAGTAATAGCAGTAGTAGGAGGAGTTGGAGTAGGAGTAGTAGTAGAAGTTGTAGCAATAGTGGTTGCAGTAACAGTAGTAGTATTACTAGTAATAGTTGTTGTTGTCGTCATTGTAGTAGTAGGAGTAGGAGTAGTATTAATAGTATTGGGAGTAGGAATAGTAGGAGTTGGAGCAATAGTAGGAGTAGGAGTTGGAGTAGCAGTAGTCAAAGTAATAGTAGTAATTGTAATAGTAATAGTAATAGTATTAGTGGTAGTAGTAATAGTGGTAGTACCGTTATTATTACTACTGCTACTATCCCTACCACTACTACTACTAGGAGTAGTATTAATAGTATAAGGAGTAGGAATAGTAGGAGTTGGAGCAATAGTAGGAGTAGGAGTTGGAGTAGCAGTAGTAGAAGTAATAGTAGTAATAGTAATAGTAATGGTAATAGTATTAGTGCTAGTAGTAATAGTGATAGTACCGTTATTATTACTACTGCTACTACCCCTACCACTACTACTACTACTTCTACTACTACTACTATTACTACTACTTCTACTACTGCTATTACAACTACTACTACTCCTGCTACTGCTATTACTGTTACAACAACAACAACAACAATAACAACAACTACTACTAGTAGTACTACAACTACTGCTACTACTACAACTACTGCGATTTCTCCTGCTACGACTACCACTGCTGCTACTACAATAACTACTACTACTAATATTGCTGCTACGACTGTTGCTGCTGCTGCTACTTCTACAACTGCTAGTCCTACTACTACTAATTAGACTATTCCTACTACTGCTACCACTACTACAACTACTACTACTTCTCCTGCTCCAACCATAGCAAATACTCCTACTTGTACAATAACTACTATTACAACTCTTACTACTACTCCTACTCCAACCATTACTGCTACTACTCCTATTCCTACAATAGCAACTTCTACAATTAGTGCTACTGCTACTCCTACTACTACTCCGATTACTTCTACTACTACTACTGCTACAACAACTACTATTGATGCTACTGCTGCTTCTACTGCAACTACTGCTGCTGCTGCTGCTACTACCACTACTACTCCTGCTACTACTGCTGCTGCTACTACTGTTGCTTCTACAACTACTACTACTATTCCTACTACTACAACTTTTGCTACAACTACTGCTGCTACCATTACTGCTACTACTGCTACTACTATAACTACCTATACTTCTACTACTACTACTACTGTGACTACTGCTGCTTCCATAACTGTTAAGACTACTACTACTGATGCTACTACTACTACTACTAAACCAATAGTTGCTGCTACTACCACAACTACTACAACTACTACTATTACTTCAGCTACTACTACTGTTATAGCTACTACGACTGCTACTACTGCTGCTTTTACTACTACTACTTCTATAAGCATTAATACTACACCCACTACTTCTACTACTACTACTACTATTGCTACTACTACTAGTGCTACTACTACTAGTACTGCTTTTACTACTTGTACTACTGCTACTACTTCTGCCACTACTACTACTACTTTGACAGCTACTGGTACAACTATTGCTACTACTACTCCCACTGCTACTTTTGCTATTGTCACTATTACTGCTACTATTGCTACTACTAATACTACAAGTACTACAACTAATACCACTCCTACTACTGCAATTGCCATTGTTAGCACTACTACTACTATTACTTCTACTACTACCGCTACTGCTACTATTTCTGCTACTACAACTGTTGTTGTTACAACTGCTAGTACTACTACAACCACTACAGCTACTGCTGCTACTGCTACTATTACTACAACTACTACTACAACTACTACTGCTACGACTATTACTACTGCTGCTTTTACTACTATTACGACTACAATAACGAGTATTACTACTACTACTACTATTACATCTACTACTTTTCACAAAATAACAACTGCTACTCCTTCTCTGACTACTACTACTGCTCCTACAACTACTCCTATCGCTACTACTACTACTATTACTACTACTACTACTACATCAACAAGTGCTACTGCTGCTACTACTGCTACAACTACTTCTACCACAACCACCACTACCACAGCTACTATTGCTACTACTACTACTACTGTTGCTGCTACAACTATTGCAACTACTACTACTGCTGCTGCTACTACTACTACTGCTACTACTACTACTACTACAACTTCAACTACAACTACTAAAGCTAATAGTAGTACTGCTAATAGTACTACTACTACTAATTTAACTACTAGTACTTCTACGCATACTGCTACTACTACTATAACTGCTACTACTATAGCTGCTGCTGCGACTACTGCTACTACTGCTTCTATTACTATTGCCACTACTTCTGCAACTTCTACTACTACTGCTGCTATTACTACTACCCCAGCTACTACAACTACTATTAATACTACTACTGCTACTACTACTATTACGACTAGTACTACTACTTCTACTACTACTGCTACTACTACTGTTACTACTACTGCTGCTACTACTGTTACTACTACTGCTGCTACTAGTACAACTTTTGCTACTTCTACTGCTAATAGTACTACTACTACTACTTCTACTCATGCTACTGTAGCTACTACTACTGCTACTGCTTCTATTGCTAGTACTGTTACTACTACTACTATGCCACTACTTCTGCAACTGCTGCTACTACTACTACTACTACTACGACTAGTCCAACTACATCAACTACTATTAATACTACTACTGCTGCTGCTGCTACTACTTCTGCTACTGCTGCTACTACTTCTTTTCCAACAACTATTACTTCTACTGCTACTGCTACTACTATGACTATTACTAATACTACTACTACTATTACAATGACTACAACTACTGCTACTACCTCTTATATTACTACTGCTAATGCTACCACTAATACGATTGCTACTACGACTACAACTACTCCTACCTCTATTACTACAACTGTTGCTACTACTGCTACAACTGCTTCTACTATAACTACTGCTACTATAGCTACTGCTGCTGCTGCTGCTACTACTACTGATGCTGCTACAGTTATCACGACAACAACAACAACAACAACTACTACTACTACTATGGCTACAACTACTGCTGCTGCTACTACTGCAACTACTGCTACTATTACTGCTAATTGTACTACTACTACTACTAATTTAACTACTACTACTTCTACTCATATTGCTGCTACTGCTACTACTGCTGCAACTGCTAGTACTGCTGCTGCTTTACTACAGCTACTACTATTATAACTACTGCCACTACTTCTGCAACTACTTCTACAACAGCTACTACTACAACTAGGCCAACTACTGCAACTACTATTAAAAGTACTACTGCCACTGCAGCTACTACAACTTCTGCTATTGCTACTACTACTTCTTTGCCTACTACTATAACTTTCCTACTAGTACTGTTACTCCTCCTACTACTATTACTACTAATACTACTTCCACTACAATGGCTACAATTCCTGCTACTACATCTTCTGCTTCTACTACTAATGCTACCACTACTATGACTGCTACTACTACTACTACTACTACTATTATAATTATTACTACTCTTACTACTACTACTACTACTATAATTACTACAACTACTATTGATTCTACTGCTACAACAACAACAACAACTTCTACTACTACTCTAGTACTACTGCTGCTACTTCTACTGCTGCTACTCCTACTATTGCTACTACTGCTGCTGCTTTCGTTACTTCTATTACTACTACTTCCACTCCTACTAATTATCTTACTACTACTACTATTGCTAATACTATTGTTGCTACTTCTACTACTACTACTTCTACTGCTACTACTATAATTGTTGCTACTGCTACAACTACTACTATTTTTGTTGCTACTATTGCTAATACTAATACTACCACTGCGACTGCTGCTGCTACTACTACTACTGCTGTTACTACTACTACTATTACTACAACTACTTGTGCAAAAGCAATTGCTACCACTAATGCTACTATTGCTACTACTGTAACTCCTACGACTATTGCTACTGCTACGACTACTGCTACTAATGCTACTACTACTACTACTACTATTACTACTACTACTACTACTTTGACTACTACTACTTCTACTTGTATAGCTGCTGTTGCTACTGCTGCTACGACTTCTACTACTAGAAGTACTGCTAGTACTACTACTACTACTGCTACTAATACTTTGTTTCCAACTACAATTACTTTTGCTACTAGTACGCCTACTACTACTACTTCTATTACTACTACTAATGCTACAATGACAATAACTGCAACCACTCCTACTGGTACTACTGCTGCTAATGCTACCACTGCTACGACTGCTACTATTGCTACTACTACTACTACTATTATTACTACTACTACTACAACTACAACTTCCACTCCTACTGCTACTTTTGATTCTTCGGCCACAACTACCACTACTATTGCTACTACTACTGCTAATGCTACCAATACTATGATTGCAAATATTGCTATTACTACAGCTACTGCTACTACTACTAGTGCTACTTACAGTACAATTACAATGATAGCTACGACAACTACTACTTCAGCAACTATTACGGCGGCAATTACTACTACTACAGCGACTACTACTACTACTAAAGCAATACCACTTTTGCTGTTGTTGCTTCTACTACCTATGCTACTACAACTATAGTTATTGTGACTACTACTTCTACTACTGCTACTGTTGTAGCTGCTGCTCTTACAACAACTACTACTGCGGCTGCTACTACTATAAATACTACCACTACTACCACTACTTCTACTGCTGCTGCTACTACTATGACAACTACCACTACTACTGCTACTGCTACTACTACTACTACTTTTACCACTAATGGTGCAACAACTACTGCTATTGGTGCCACTATTCCTACTTCTACGACTGCTGTTACTACTACTACTACTACTACTACCACTCCTACTATTTACCTTACTGCTACTATAACTGCAACTACGCTTCTACTTCTACTACTACTACAACTGCTGTTGCTACTACTACAACTACTACTGCAATTGCTACTATTTCTAATACTACTACTACTACTATGACTTCTGATACTATTATTACTACTACTACTACTACTACTAGTACTACTACTGCTACTACCCCTGCTGCTGCAACTATCGCTACGACAACTACTAATGTTGCTACTACTACAACTACTGCTACTGCTGCTACCACTACTACTACTGCTACTACTGTTACTACTACTACTAAGACTGCTAATACTAACACTACGACTACTACTACTACTACTTTGACTACTACTACTTCTAGTCATACAACTGCTACAACTGCTACTTCTAGGAGTACTTCTAGTACTGCTACTACTAATGCAACTACTACTATAAGTACTATAACTACTACAACTACTACTACTACTAATACTACTAATACTACTATTGCTACAATTACCACTGCTATTGCCACAACAACTTCATTTTACTTCCGCTACTAGTACTACTAGTACTACTACTACTACTACTACTAGTACTACTACTACTAATGCTACTACTACAAGGACTACAACAACAACAACTACTACTCCTACTAATACTGATGATGCTACCGCTACTATGACTGCTACTACTATTATTACTTCTACTAGTACTACTAGTACAATTACCACTACTTCTACTTTTGATTCCACTGCTATAACTACGACTACTACTGCTACTACTATTGATAATGCTACGTCTACTGCGACTACTGCTACTGCTACTACTATAGCTACTGTTACTACTACTACAACTTATACTACTGCTACAACTACATCTGCAACAATTACATCTACCAATACTATTTTTTCTACTACTATTACTACAATGACTACTACTACTTTTGCAATTGTTGCCACAACTACTTGTGCTACAACAATTATAGTTGCTCCGACTACTGCTACTACTGCTGTTGCTACTCTTACAACTACTATTGCTGCTGCTACTACTACTACTAATTCTGCTGCTGCTACTGCTACTACAACTACAACAACTACAACTAATACTACTACTATGATCACTACAACTACTGCACAAACTACTATTACTACTACTTCTAATACTATTATTACTAATACTATTACTACTACTACTACTACTACTACTACTACTACTACTACTACTACTACTACTACTACTACTACTACTACTAATGCTACTTCTGTTACTTCTACTAGTACTACTACTTGTACTGCTACCAAAAAAAGGTCCTCACTACTACTCGCTACTACGACTATACTAATAGTGAATAACTTTGCTGCTACTACCGCTACTATTACTATTACCACTATAATAACTACTACTTACTACAATAACTACAACAACTACTTCTGCTCTACTCCTATTCCAATTACCGTTCCAACTACTACTACTACCACCACTACTACTAGTACTACTGCTGCTACTGCTACTGCTGCTGCTACTGCTACTACTGCTACTACGATTAATTCTGCCGCTATAACTGCAACTACTACTACGATTGCTACTACTTCTGCTATAGTTATTACTACAACAACTATTACTTCTACTACTACAACAACCACAGCTATAATAACTACTACTAGTGCTGCTATTTCTGCTACTACAACTACTTCTACCGTGACTACTAGTACTACTACAACGCTACTACTTCTACTACAGTTCCCACTACTACTTGTGCTACTGCGACTATAGTTGCGGTGACTACCGCTACTACTACTGCAACAACTGTTGTTGCTGCTCTTGCAACAACAACTACTACAACTACTACTACCACTACTACTAACACTACTACTACTACTACTACTACTACTACTACTACTACTACTACTACTACTACTACTACTACTACTACGACTACTACTACTACTTCTACTACTACAGCTGCTGCTATTACTGCTGCTGCTGCAACTACTACTATTACTACTACTATTACTACTACTATTACTACTACTACTACTCTTACTATTACTATTACTACTAATTCTTCTTCTACTACTACTACTAATAGAACTATTGCTGCTGCTGCTACTACTACTACTAGCAGCGACAACAACAGTAGGATTCAGAGTAACTGTAGTAAGAGCAATTGTAGTAGTAGTAGCAAGAGTAGGAGTAGGTGTAAAAGCAGTAATAATAGTACTACTATTACTAGAACCACTACTACTGCTTCTACTACTACTACTATTGCTCGTACTATAGCTACTCTGAATCCTACTATTGTTGTCGCTGCTACTACAACTTCTACTATTGTTACTACTGTTGCTACTGCCGCTACCTCTATTCCTACTCCTACTATGATTACTACTACTACTACTAGTTTTAGTACTACTAGTCATACTGCTACTACCACAACCACTACTACTGCTACTACTACTGCTACTACTACTGCTACTATTACTACAAATTCTACTACAACTCTACTGCTTCTACGACTACTTCTTCTACTAATACTAGTACAATTACAACTACTTCTATGACTACTGCTACTACTACTACTCCTAGAACTACTACCACTCTTACTATCACAACAACAACAACTACTACGACTAATACAGTGACTACTACTCCTCCTACTACTGCTATTATTACTACAACAACAGCTACTCCTCCTACTACTACTACTGCTACTACGACCACTAGTACTACTGCTGCTGCTACTACCACTACTACTACTACTACCACAACAACTACTACTACTACTGCTATGACTCCTGCTGCTGCTGTTATTATCACTGGTACTACTACTGTTGCAACTACTGTTGTTGCTACTGATACTACAACTACTAATTCTGCTACTAGTTCTGCATCTACCACTACTAATAGTACCACTACTACTACTGCAATTTTGAGTATTATGAAGGTTGCTGCTACTGCTACTACTATTGTTGCCGATGCTACAACTACTACTATTGCTTTTGCTACAGCTACTACTACTGCTACAAGTACATCTACTACTACTACTACTACTTTTTCAATGACTACTGTTACTACTACTGTTGTTGTTACTTCTACTACTATTATTACTAGTACTAATATAGTTGCAACTACAACTACTATTGCTATTGCTACACCTACTACTGCTACTACTACTTCTACTACTATTGCTATTTCTACTACTACTGCTGCTGCTACCACTAGTACTACTACTGCTGCTGCCACTAGTACTACTACTACTACTATTACTGCCGCTGTTACAACTATTACTGCTACTATTATTGCTACTAGAACAACTACTACTACTAATATTGTAGCAACTATTACTAGCACTATTGCTACTATGGCTACTACAATTACAACTATTACTAGTACAGCTACTACTACTACTTCCACCGTTGCTACTAGTACTACTCCTACTGCTACATCTACTACTACTAGTAGTGCTACTACTACTACTGCTACAACTACTATGACTACTACTACTATGACTACTACCAGCACTACTGCTACAACTTATACGGCAACTACTATAACTTCTACTACTAAGATTACTACTAGTACTACTAGTATGACTACTAAAACTTCTTTTACTACTACTGCTACTTCTACTAATACTGCTGCTACTACAACTACAACTAGTACAACTACTACTACTACAACTGCTACTACTCCATTTGCTACTACTACAATAACTACCACTGCTTCTACTGCTTCGACTGCTTCTACTACTACTACTACTGCAACTACTCCTTCTACTACTGTTACCACTGCTACTACTACGACTTCTACTCCTACTACTCATTCTACAGCTACTCTGGAAACTACTTCTACTGCTACTACTTCTACAACTACAACTACAACAACAACTACTACCACTCCTCCAACTAATAGATGACTATTACTGTTGCTACAACAACTGCTACTACTACTACTGCTATTACTACTATGCCTACTCCAACTCCTACTACTATTCAAAATATAATTTTTCTTAATACTACCACTACAACAATTGCTACTACTACATCAACTACTACTGCTATTACTACAAGTGCTCCGATCGAAACTACTACTACTGCTATAACTACTAATATTACTACTGCTACTACTATTACTACAACTACCCCTATTCCTACTACTAATACTACGTCAACTACAACAACTACTACTACTACAAAAACTACCAGTACAGCTACAGCAGCTGCTATGGCTACTACTTTTGCTACTACTACTTCTACAACTACAACTACTTCTGCTACTACTACTGCTACTGCTACAACTACTATTGCATTTACTATAATAACTTCTGCCACTACTTCTGCTACTGCTATTGCCACTCCTGCTACAACTACTGCTACTACTACAACTAATTCGGCTAACACCTGCACAACTACTACCGCTACTACTACTTCTACTTCTACTACTACTACAACCACTACTCCAACTACTACTACTCCTAATGCTATGCCTACTCCAATTCCTACCACTACTACTATTATAATTACTACAACTACTTCTACTACTACTACAACTACTAATACTAATACTACTGCTACTGCAACTATTGTTATTACTACAACAACTACTACTACAACAATAACAAGTGCAACTACTGGTACTACTATTGCTACTACAACTATGACTGCTACTACCATTGCTACTACAACTACTTACTTTTGCAATTACTTCTGGTACTAATTCTGCTACTACTACTACTACTACTACTACTACTGCTATTGCTGCTACTACTATAGCTATTGCTGCTACTACTACAACAACAACAACTACCACCATAGCAAATAATACTACTACTACTACAACTACTAGTACTGCGACCAGCACTACTACCAATACTACTACTACTACTCTTTTACTACTACAGCTATTGCTACTAGAACTCTGACTACAACTACCACTACTACTACTTCTAGTACTTCTACTTCTACTACTACTACTATCATGATTACTACTACCACTACTTCTACTTCTACTACTACTACTATCACGATTACTACTACTACTACTGCTACTGCTGCCACTTCCATGACTTTTATGACTACTACTACCACTACTACTACTGCTACTGTTGCTACTACTACTACTGTAACTAATGCTATTGATACTACTAATATTGCCATTGGTCCAATAGATATTGCTTCTACTATTGCTACTACAACTAATGCTAGTGTTAGTAGTAGTAGTTATTATTATATTTGGAGCATTAGTATTAGTAGTAGTAGTAGTAGAAGTAGTAGTAGTAGTAGTAGTAGTAGTAGTAGTAGTAGTAGTAGTAGTAGTAGTAGTAGTAGTAGTAGTAGTAGTTAGTAGTATAGTAGTCGTAATAGTAGTAGTATAGTGTAGTAGTGTGTAGTAGTAGTAGTAGTAGTAGTAGTAGTAGTAGTAGGAGTAGTAGCAGGAGTAGCAGATGTAGTAGTTGTAGCAACCATAGTAGTAATAGAAGTAGTAGTCATAGTAGTGGTAGTACTAGTACTAGTAGTAGCAATAATAGCAACAATAGTAGTCATAGTAGTAGTAGTACTAGTACTAGTAGTAGTAGTGGTGGTGCTAGTAGTTGGAGTAGCTGCAGTAGTAGTTGGAGTAGCTACAGCAATAGTAGCAGTAGTAGTGGTGGTAATAGTGGCAATAGCAGTAGCAGTGGTAGGAGTAGCAGTTGTAGCAGTAGTCATAGAAGTAATAATAGTAGTAGTAGCTGTAGCAGTAGTGGTAGCATAAGCTGTAGTAGTATTGGTATCAATAGTAGTAGTAGTGGTGGTAGTAGTAGTAGTAATAGTAGTAGTTGGAGCAATATTTCTAGTAAAAGTAATTGAAGTACCAGTTTCAATGGTGGTTCAAGAAGTTGTAGTGGTTGCAGTCGTAGCAAGAGTATCATTAGTAAGAATAATAGTAGTAGCAGTAGTAGCAAGAATTGTAGTAGTACTAGTAGCAGTAGCCGAAGTATTAATAGTAGCTATTGCGGTAGTTATAGTAGAAGCAATGGTATTAGTAGTAGAAGCAGTAGTTGTCATAGCAATGTTATTAGTGGCAGTAGTATTAGTAGTAGGAGTAGCAATTGTCATAGGAAAGGCAGTAGTAACAATACTAGCAGTAGCTATGGTAATAGTAAAAGTAGTGGTAGTAGTAGTAGTACCAATAGCAATTGTTGTAGCAGTAGTAGCAATAGCAGTAGTCATCGTAGTAGGAGAAGTTGTAGTAGTAGTAGCAACAGTGGCAGTAGTAGCAAGAGTAGTAGTGGTAGAAATAGTAGTAGTAGTAATAGAAGAGGTGGGAGTAGTAGTAGTAATAGTCATAGTAGTTGTAGTTATTGTAGTAGTAGTAGTAGTTGTTGTTTTTGTTGTAGTGATAATAGTAGTAGTAGTAGTAGTAGCAGTAATAGCAATAGCCACAGTAGCATTTTGTAGTAGTACTTATAGTAGTAGTAGTAGCAGTTTTAGTAGTTGTAATAGCTATAGTGGTAATAGTAGTAGCAGTAGAAATTATAGTAGTTGTAGCAGTCATAGTAGTATCTATAGTCATGGTAGTGGAAGTAGTGGTGGTAGTAGGAGTAGTTGTAGCAGTAGAAGATGTAGCAGTGTCAGTAGTAGTAGTTCTAGTAGTAGCAGTAGCAGTAGTAATAGTAGTAGTAGTAGTAGCAGTAGTTGTACTAGTAGTAGTAGCGGTAGTTGTAGCAGTTGTAGTTGTTGTAGTAATAGTAGTAGTTGCAATAGTAGTAGTAGGAGTAGTAGTACAAGCTATAGTAGAAGTAGAAGTAGCAGTGGTAGTTGTAGTAGTAGTAGTGGTAACAGTTGCAGCAATGGTAGCCATAGTTGCTAGCCTAGTATTGGTAGCAGTAGTAGCTGTAGTGGCAATAATAGTAGTGGTAGTTGTCGTAGCAGAAGTAGCAATACTACTACTACTACTACTACTACTACTACTACTACTACTACTACTACTAGTATTACTAATAATAATAGTAGTCCTAGTAGTAGCAAAAGTAGTTTTAGTAGAAGTAGCAGTAGTGCTAGTTGCAGTAGTAGTAGTAGTAGTTATAGTCTTGGGAGAAGTGTTAGTAGTACCAAAAGTAGTACCAGTAGTAGTAGTAGATTAGTAGAAGTAGCCGCAATAATAGTAGTAGTAGTAGTAGGAATAGTAGAGGTAGAAGCAGTAGTAGTAGCAGTTGTAGTAATAATTATCACAGCAATTGTAGTAGTAGTAGTAGCTAGAGTAGTAGAAGTAGTTGTTGTAGCAGAAGTAGTAGCAGCAGCAATAGTAGTAGTTGTAGCAACCGTACTAGTAGTAGAAGAAGTAGTAGTAGTAGTTGCATTAGTAGTAGTTGTAATTGCTACAGTAGTAGCTGCAGTAGTAATATTAGTAAGAGTAGTAGTACTAGCATCCTTGCTAGTAGTAGTAGTAGTAGGAGTATTTGTTGTAGTACTAATAGTAGGAGCAATAGTAGTACCAGTAGTAGAGGTAGCACCAGAAGCTTTAGTAATAGAATTTGTTGTAGTAGCAGTAGTAGAAGTAGTGTTAGGAGTAGCAGTAGTGGTTCTTGTAGTTAAAGAATTAGGAGTAGTAGTAGTTATTGTAGGAGCAGTAGCTGTAGGTGTAGTGGAAGTAGTATGAGCAATAGTAGTAGTAGAAGTTGTAGTAGTATTTGTAGTAGCATAGTAGCAGAAGCTGCAGGGGTTGTAGTGGGAGCAATAGTAGCTGTAGTAGCAGCAACAATAGCAATAGTAGTAGTAGCTGTAGTAGTAATTGTAGTGGCTGAAGTAGTAGTAGTAGTTGTTGTTGTATTAGTAGCTGTAGTAGCAGTAGTTGTAGAATCCATACTAGTTGTAGAAGTAGTGGCAATACAAGTGATAGTAGTCGTAATAACAATAGTAGTTGCCATAGTACTAGTAGTAGGGGTCATGGTAGTAGCATTAGTAGTAGTAGTAGCAGTAGTAGGAGCAGTAAGATCATTTGTAGCACTTGTAGTAGTAGGAGCTGTAGTAGTAGTAGTAGTAGTAATAGTAGGAGCAGTTGTAGTTGTAGTAGGAGTAGCGATAGTAGCAATATTAGTAGGAGCATCTGTAGTAGCAGTAGTGGTTGTTGCAGTACTAGTAGTAGGATAGTAGTAGATGTAGCAAGATCAGTAGTAGTAGTAGTAGTAGGAGTAGCAATTGGATTAATAGTTGCAGTTGTAGTAGTAGTTGTTGTAGCAGTAGTATGGGTGGTAGTAGTAGTTGAATTAGTAGTAGTAGTAGTGGTAGTGGTAGGAGTAGTGGTAGTAGTAGTGGTAGTAGTAGCAGTAGTAGTAACAGTAGCGGTCGTGGTAGTGGTAGTAGTAGTAGTCATAGTAGTAACAGTAGCAACAATAGTTGTAGTAGTAGGGGAAGTAGTAGTAGTAGAACTCGCTATAGCAGTAGTAGTAGTAGCAGGAGTAGTAGCAGTAGTAGTAGTAGCAGTAGTAGTAGTACTAGCAGCAGAAATAGTAGTAGCAATAGTAGTAGCAGAACTACTAGTAGTTGTGATAGTAGTAGTTCTCAAAGTAGTTGTAGCACTACCAGTAGTTTTAGTAGTCATAGTAATAGTAGTAGTAGTAGTAGCAATAGTAATAGCTGCAGTAGTAGTAGTAGTATTAGTAGCAGTAGCAGTAGCGATAATGGTAGTGGTAGCAGAAGTAGCAGTAATAGTTGTTGCAGTAGAAGTAGTAGCTTTAGTAGTTGGGGTATTAGTAGTAGTAGTAGTAGTAGTAGCTATCGTAGTAATACTAGTATTAGTTGCAGTAGGAGAAGTAGTAGTTGTAGCAGTAGTAGTAGTAGTAGTAGTAGTAGAAGTAGGCATAATAATAGCAACTATAGTAGTAACAGTAGTAGTAGTTGCACTAGGAGAAGGAGTAGTAGTAGAAGAAGCTGTTGTAGCATTAGTAGTAGTAGTAGCAATTGTAGTAGTTGTTGTACTAGTAGAAGTAGTAGTGGTTGTTGTAGCAGTAGTAACAGAGGAAGCAACAGCAATAGTAGTACTTGTAGTACCAGCAGTTGCATCAACAGCAGCAGCAAAAGTTGTAGTAGCAGTTGTAATAGTAGTAGTAGCAGTAGTTGTTGTTATTATTATAGTTGTAGTAGTTGCCGTGTCAATAGGAGTAGTAGTAGCGTAGAAGTAGCAGTAGTAGTTATCGTTATAGTGGTACTAATAGTAACTGTAGTAGTAGCAATTGAAGCAGTAGTAGCAGCAGTACTTGTACTAGTAGTAGTAGTTGTTGAAACAGTTGCAACAATAGTGGTTGTAATAGTAGTAGTAAGAGGAGGAGGAGTAGTAGTAGTAAAAGTAGTGGTTATAGTAGGCATAGTAGTATTAGGAGCAGTCGTAGTGGTTGTAGAACTAGTAATAGTAGTACTCGAAGTTGCTCTAGTAGTAGTAGTAGTAGTAGTAGCAGAAGTAGTAGTTGAAGTAGCAAAAGTAGTACTACTTGAAGAAAGAGAATTAGTAGTAGCAGTAGAAGTTGTAGTAGGAGTAGGAGTAGTAGTAGTAGCCATAATAGTTATAGCAATAGTACAAGTAGCAGTGGTAGTAGTAGTAATAGTAGTAGTACTGGTAGTAACAGTAGTAATAAAAGTTGTAGTAGTAGTATTAGTTGTATTAGTAGTATTAGTAGTATTAGTAGCAGTAGAAGTAGATGCATTATTGCAGTAGTTGTAGTAATAGTACTAGTAGCCGCAGGAATAGTAGTAGTAACAGTAGGAGAGGTAGTAGTAGTAGCAGTCGTAGG
>RXID01022290.1:915-173415 GCA_005019695.1 Trichopus zeylanicus subsp. travancoricus | reverse complement strand
AGTAGTGGTCGTGGTAGTAATAGTAGCATAAGTAGTAGCAGTAGTGCTAGTAGAAATTGTACTAGAAGCAGTGGCAGTAGTAGCAGTAGTAGTAGTAGCAGTTGTAGCAATAGTAGTAATAGTAGTAGCAAAAGTGGTAGTAGCAGCAATAGTAGTATTAGTAGAAGCAGCAGGAGTTGTTGTTGTAGTAGTAGTAGCAGCAGCGGTATTAGTAGGAGTAGTAGTAGTAGTAGCTATTGCAACTGCAGCTGTATTAGTAGAGTTGCAGTAGCAGTTGCAATAGTAGTAGTAGTGGCAGCAGTGTTTGCAATAGTTGTATTTGCCGTAGCACCAACAGCTGTATTAGTATTTGCAGTAGCAGTATTAGCAGTGGCAGCGTTAGTACCAGCAGTAGTAGTACTAATAGTAGTACCAGCAATAGTAGTACTAATAGTAGTAGTGGTTGTTGTTGTTGTAGGAGAAGTAGAAGCAATAATAGTAGTAGTAGTAGTCATAGTTGCATGTGGTAGTAGTAGTAGTTCTACTAGTCTTAGGAGTAGTGGTAGTATTAGTAGTAGTAAAAGTAGTGGTACGATTAGAGTAGTAGTAGTAGTTGATGGAGTTGTAATAGTAGTAGTAGTAATAGTAGTAGTTGTAGTAGGATTACTAGGAATACTGGTAGTAGTAGTAGTAGTATTAGTAGCAGCTGTAGTAGTGGGAGTAGTAGTAGTTGTAGCAGTACTAGAAATTGTAGTAGCAGTTCCAGATGTAGCAGCAGCAGTAGCATAGTACTAGTAGTATTTGTTGTTGTTGTTGTTGTTGTTGTTGTATTTACAGTAGTCATAGTAGCAGTATTAGAAGTAGTTGTAGTAGTAGTTGTTGTTGTTGTATTTACAGTAGTCATAGTAGCAATATTAGTAGTAGTTGTAGTTGTTGTTATTGTTGTAGTAGTAGTAGTAGTAGCTGTAGCTATAGCTGTAGTACTAGTAGTAATAGTTGTTGTTGTAGTAGTGTAGTAGTAGGAGCAGTAGTAGTATTAGTAGAGATGGTTGTAGTAATAGTTGTAGTAGCAGTAGTAGTAGTAGTAGCACAAGTAGTAGTAGTAGGAGGAGGAGTTGTAGTAGTAGCAATAGGAGTAGAAGTAGTAGTAGCAGTAATAGTTGTAGTCGTAGATGTAATAGTTATAGTAGTAGTAGTAGTGGTGGTGGTAGCAGCAGGAGTAGCAGTAGTAGTGTAGCTGCAGTAGTAGCAGTAGTTGTTGTCGTAGTAGTAGTGGTGGTAATAGTAGCAGCAGTAGCAGTAGTAGTAGCTGTAGTAGTCGTTATTGTAGTAGGATTAGTAGTAGTAGTGGTAGTCATAGTAGTAGTAATAGCTAGAGTAGTCGAAGTAAAATTAGTAGTAGTAGTCTTTGTAGTAGTAGCAGGAGTAGTAGCAGTAGCAGTTATAGTAGTAGTAGTCGTCGTAGTAGTCGTACTACTGGTAGTAGTAGTATTCGTAGCAGGAATAGGAGAAGTAGTAGCAGATGTTTTTGCAATAGTAGTAGCGGCAACAACAGTAGTAGTAGTAGTCATAGTAGTAGTTGTAGCAGTAGTAGATGTAGTAGTAGTAGTTGTTGTTGTAGTAGTGCTATTAGCAGAAGTTGTAGTGGGAACAATAGTTGTAGTAGCAGGAGTAGTGGTAGTAGAAGTAATAGTAGCCATTGTTGTAGTAGTAGTAGTCATAGTAGTAGTAGTCAAAGTAGTAGTAATAGCAGTAGCAAGAGTAGTAGTAGCAGTAGTAGCAATGGTAGTAGTAGTAGTAATAGTAGTTGCAGTAGTATTAGTAACAGGAATAGGAGTAGTAGCTGTAGAATAGGTTGCAACAGTAGTAGTAGCTGCAGCCGCAGTAGTAGTAGTAGTTGTTGTAGTAGTATTAGCAGAAGTTGTAGTAGGAATAGTAGTAGGAGTAGGACTTGGAGTAGGTGCAGTAGTAATAGTAGTAGTAGTAGTGGCAGTAGTAGAAGTAGCAGTAACATAAGAACTAGTAGTTGCGGGAGTAGTAGTGGTAGTCGTAGTAGCATTTGTTGTAGCTGTAATTGTGGTAGTGGTACTGGTAGTAGTAGTAGTAGTAATAATAGTAGAGGTAGTAGCCGTAGTAGAGTAGTAGTAGTAGGAGTAGCTGTAGAAGTTGTATTAGTAGCAATAGCAGTAGTAGTAGGAGTAGTAGTTGTTGTAGTAGTAGTAGTAGCCGAAGTAGTAGCAGCAATAGCAGTAGTAGTAGTAGTCATAGTAGTAGTAGTAGCAGGAGTAGTAGTAGTAAAATTAGTAGCAGCAGTCATAGTAGAAGTACCAATAGTAGTAGTAGTAGTAGTAGTAGCAATAGTAGTAGTACTAGTAGTTGTTGTTGTTGTTGTAGTAATAGTAGTAGTACTAGTGGCCGTAGTAGTAGTAATAGTTGTAGTGGTAGTAGTAGTGGTAGGAGTAGTAATAGGAGTAGTAGTAGTTGTTGTTGTTGTAGTTGCAGTAGTAGTAGTAGTTGTAGGAGAAGCAGTTATGGTAGTAGTATTAGTAGCAGTAGTAGGAGCATTAGTAATAGTAGTCATAGTAATAGTAGGAGTAGTAGTTGAACTAGCAGTAGAAGTAGTAGTAGCAGTAGTAGTAATAGAAACAGCCGTAGAAGTTGTAGCATCAATAGCATTAGTAGTAGTAGTAGAACTAGTGGCAATAGAAGTAGATGAAGTAGCAGCAGCAATAGTAGTAGTAGTATTAGTAGTAGTAATATTAGGAGTTGCTGTAGTAGTAGTAATAATTGTATCATTTGCATTAATAGTAGCTGTAGTTGTGGTAGTATTAGTACTAGTAATAGTAGAAGTTGTAGTAGTAGTAGTATTAGTAGTAATAGTAGTAATAGTAGTAGTAGAAGAAAAAGTAGTAGTAGTACTAATAGTAATAGTACTAGTACTTGCTGTACTACTACTAATTGTAGTAGTAGCAGCAATAGCAGTCGCAATAACTATAGTAGCATTAGTAGTAGTGGCATTAGTAGTAGTGGCAATAGCAGAAGAAGAAGTAGTGTTGTAGTAGTCATTGTAGTCATTGTAGTGGTAGTAGTAGCAGTAGTAGTATTAGATGTAGTTGTAGCAGTAGTTGCAGCAGTAGCAGTAGTTGAGCTTGTATTGGTAGCAGTAGCAGCAGTAGTAGTAGTCGTAGCAGCAGCAGCAACAGTAGTAGTAGTAGTAGTAGTAGCAGCAGCAGCAGTCATAGTAGTGGGAGGACTGTTAGTTGTTCTTGGGGCAGAAGTAGTAATATTAGTAGTTGTAGTAGTTGTAGTTATAGTAGTAGTAGTCGTAGATGTAGTTATAGTAGTAGTAGCACTAGTAGTTGTAGTAATAGTAGTAGCAGCAGCAGTTGTAGTAATAATAGTAGTAGTAGTAATAATAACAGTAGTAGCAGAAGTTGTAGTGGTAGTCGTAGTAGTAGTCGCAGTTGATGTATCTGTAGTTGTAGCAGTGGTAGTAGTAGTAGTGGTAGTAGTTGTAGTAGTAGTAGTAGCCGCGGTAGTGGTAGCAGTAGTTGTAGTAGTAGTCGTAGTAGTAGTAGTGGTAGTAAAAATAGTAGTAGTAGTAGTAGTAGTAGTAATAGTAGTAGTGGTAATAGCAGTAATAGTAGTAATAGTAGCCGTAGTAGTGCTAGCTGTATTAGTAGTGATTGTAGTAGTAGTTGTAGTAGGAATTGTAGTAGTAGTAATAGCAGTTGTTGTAGTAATAGTAGTGTCAATAGTTGTAAAAGTAGCAGTAGCAGCAGTAGTTGTAGTAGTAGTAGCAGTAGTAGTGGTAGTAGTAGAAGTAGTAGTAGTAGTAATGAAAGCAGTTGTAGTAGTAGAAGAAGCAGTAGCAGCAATAGCAGCAGCAGTAGTAATAGTAGTTGTAATAGTATTAGTAGTACTAGTAGTCGTCGTCGTAGTAGCAGTTGGTGTAGGAGTAGGACTAGGAGTAGGGGTAGTAGTAGTATTAGTAGTAGGAGTAGCAGTAGTAGTAGGAGCAGAAGTAGTGGTGGTGGTAGCAGAAGCAGTGGTGGTGGTAGTAATAGTAGCAGTAGTGGTAGCAGTAGTGATAGTGGTAGTAGTTGTAGTAGTAGTATTAGTAGTTGTAGTAGGAGGAGTTGTAGTGGCTGCTGCAATAGCAATATTTGCATTAGTAGTGGTAGCAGTAGTACTCGTAGAAGGTGAGGTAGTATTAGTAATAGTAGCAGCAGCAACAGTAGTATTTATAGCAGTTGTAATAGTAGTAGCAGTAGTAGGCGTAACTATAGTTGCAATAGCTGTGTTAATAGTAGGAGCTGCAGTAGTAGTTGTAGTAGTTTTAGAAAGTGTAGCTGTAGTTGCAGCAGTAGCAGTAGTAGTAGGAGTAGCAATTGTAGTAGCAGTAGTTGCGATAGTAGTAGTAGTGGTAGTTGTAGCCGTAGCAGTTGTAATAGAAGTAATAGTAGTAGTTACAACAATAGTCGTAGCAGGTGAAATAATATGAGTACTAGTAAAATTCATGGTAGTAGTAGTAGTTTTAGTAGCAGTACAATAAGTTGTAGTAGTAGTTGTAATTGTAGTAGGTGCAGCAGTTGTAACAGTAGTAGTACTAGTTGTAGTAGTAGTTGTTGTTGTTGTTGTAGGAGAAGTAGTAGTAGCAGTACTAGTAGTAGCTGCAAAAGTTGCCACAACAGTAGTAGTAGTATGAACAAGAGTAGTAGTAGCAATAGTTGTAGTACTAGTAGTAGCAGTAGTGGTGGTACCAGTAATAGTAGCAGCAGTAGTAGTAGTAAAAATAGTGGTAGTAGTTGTGTTACCAGTAATTGTAGTAGTTGTTGTAGTAGTAAAAGTAATAGTAGCAATAGTTGCAGCATAGAAAGTAGTTGTTGTTATACTAGCAGCAACGGCAAGAATAGTAGTACTACTTGTTGTAGTGGCAATATGAGAAATAGTAGTAGTAGTAATAATAGTAATTGTGGCAACAGTAATAGTAGTAGTAACAGTTGTAGCAGAAGTAGTAGTAGTAATAGTTGTTGCAGTAGCAACAGTACCTGTTAAAGCAGTAGTAGTAGTTGTAGTATTAGTAGCAGTAGTAGAAGAAGTTATAGTAGTAGTACCAATAGTCCCAGTAGTTGTAGTAGTATTAGTAGTGGTAGTAATAATAGTTGTAATAGGAGTAGCAGTAGTTGCAGTAGCAGCCGTAGCATTAGTTGGAGTGGTAGCAGTGGTAGTAGTAGTAGTAGTAGAAGTTGTAGTAATAGTTGTAAGAGCAGTAGTGGCAAGAGTAGTAGTGGTAGTAGGAGTAGTAGAAGTAGTAGGAGTAGTAGTTGTAGAAATAGTAGTAGCAGCAATACTGGTAGCAGTAGTACGACTAGTAGTAGTAGTAAGAGGAGAAATAGTAGAAGTTGCAGTAGATGTTGTAATAGTGGTGGTGGTGGTAGTAGTACTAGTAGGAAACACAGTTGCTGCAATAGTAGCCACAACGTTAGTAGTAGTTGTCGTAGTAGTAGTAGCAATAGCAATAGTTCGAAAAGTTGTGGTAGTTGCAGCAGTAGGAGGAGGAAGAGCAGTAGTAGTGGTGGTGGTTGTGGTGGTGGAAGCAATAGTAAGACTAGTAGTACTAAGACTAGTAGTAGTAGGAGTAGTAGTCGTAGTAGGTGTCATAGTAGAAGTAATAGCAATAGTAGCAGCAGTAGCAGTAGTAGAAGTTGTAGTAGTAGCTGCAACAATAGCACGATTAGGAGCAGTAGTAGGAGGAGTAGTAGTAGTCCCAAAATTAGGAATATGTGTAGAAGTAGTAATAATAGTAGCAGTAGTAATAGAAGTGGTAGTCGTAGTTGGTGTTGGAATAGTATTAGTAGTTGCACAAGTAGAAGTAGGAGTAGTAGTAGTAATTCTGCTGCTGCTGCTACTACTACTACTACTCCTACTACTGCTACAACCACTACTAATACTCCTAGTACTACTACTACTACTACTACAACTACTACTACGACTACCACTACCACTACTATTACTACAACTCCTACTACTATTACCACTGCTACTACTGCTTCTACTAATGCTACTACTGCTACTCCTATTACTACTACTGCTATTACTACAACTCCTACTACTATTACCACTACTACATCTATTACTACTACTTCCTCTACTACTATTACTCCTACTTCAACTACCATTGCCACTAGTTCTCCTACTTCTACTAGTACTAGTACCACCACCACTACTGCCTCTACTACTAACACTAATAGTACGACTACTGCTACTTCTACTGTAACTTCTATTACTGCTACAACTGCTGCTACTACTTCTACTATTGCTACAACTGCTGCTGCACTTACTACTACAGCTACTAGCACTACTACTCCTACTACTATTATTGTTGTTGTTGCTGCTACTACTGCTACTACTTCTAGAACTACTACTACTACAACGCGTACTACTATTGCTACTGCTACCGCTATTACTTCTACTTCTATTTCTACTTCGACTACTACTACTTCTACAACTGCTACTACTACTACTACTACTATTACTACTACTACTACTAACTACTACTACTACTATTATGACTATTACAAATGCAACTTCTACAGCAACTGCTACTACTACCACTAACTACTATGACTACTACTAGTATTGCTATTACTAATACTACTATTACTACTTCTACCAATAATACTACTAGTGCTGCTGCTACTACTATTACTACAACTGCTACTGCACTTAACTACTACAGTTACTAGTACTACTACAGCTACTACTATTACTGCTGCTGCTACTACTAATACTGCCACTCCTTCTACAACTACTACTGCTACTGCTACTGCTATTACTTCTGCTTCTATTTCTTTTTCTATTACTACTACTTCTACAACTGCTACTACTACTGCTGCTGCTAATACTGCTGCTACTACTACTCTTGCTACTACTATGACTATGACTATTACAAATGCAACTTCTACAGCAACCGCTACTACTACTACTACTACGACTGCTATTACTATATCTACTACTAGAACTACTTTTACCAATACTACTACTACTACTACTACTCCTCCTACTACTACGACAACTATTAGTAATGCTACTACTACAACTACTGCTGCTACTACTACTACTACTACTACTACTACTACTACCACTACTACTACTACTACTACTACTACAATTACTACAACTACTACGACTACTACTACCTACTACTACTACTTCTACTAATACTACTACTCCTGTTTATCCAACTACGATGATTATTACTTCCACTACTATTGCTACTGCTACGACTGAAACTACTAGTGCTACAAATGCAACTACGACAACTTCTACGAGTACTACTGCAACTTCTACTACAACTATTACGGTTACTAAAATCACTACTATTGCGACTACTACTACTGCTACTGCTTCTGCTGCTGCACTGACTAATGTTGCGTCTGCTACAACTACTACTACCATTGCCACTACTACTACTCCAACTACTACCACTACTATTGCTACTACTACTACTTCTTCTACTACTATTACTCTTACTACTACAACTGCTATTGCCACTACTCCAAATTCTTCTAGTACTAGTGCCACTACTACTGCTACCTCTCCTGCTACAACCGATACCTCGACTACTGCTACTGCTACGACTACTTCTACTACTACAACTACTACTACTTCCTCTATAGCTGGTGCTACTTCTACTATTGCTACAACTGCTGCTGCTCTTACTCCTGCAGCTAAGAGTCTACTACTGCTACTACTATTACTGCTACTACTATTACGGCTGCTACTGCTGCTACTATTGCTACTACTACTACTACAACAACAACAACAACTACTACTGCTGCTACTACTACTGCTGCTACTTCAGTTGCTACTGTTGCTACTCCTACTCCTACTCCTACTACAGCTACTACTACTACTTCTATTACTACTGCTACTACACCTTTTGCTACTACTATTACTACTATTGCTGCGATTGGTACTACTACTACCGCTACTACTGCTGTTGCACCTACTACAAGTTCTAATAGTACTACTGCTACTACTTCCGCTGTTACTACTATTGTTGTTGTTGTTGCTGCTACTACCACTACTACTACTATTGCAATGTCAGCTACTACTGCTCCTACTGCTACTACTACTACAACGTCTGCTGCTACTACTTTTACTACTATTACTACTGCTGCTGCTGCTAGTAATACTACTACTGCCACTATTATTGTTGTTGCTGCTGCAACTAGTACTACTAAAACTGCTACGGCTACTATTTTTACTAAAACTGCTACTACTTCTGCTACTACTACTAGTACTTCTACTTCTACTACTAGTACTACTACTACTACTACAACTGTTGCTACTACTACTAAGACTACTGCTACTACTTCGACTACCACTACATTTGCTGCTACTACTACTGCTTCTGCTGCTGACACTACTATTACTATTATTTCTGTGGCTATTAATACTACTACTACTCCTACTACTCCAATTTCTAATACTTCAGCTACTACAACTACATCTCCTACTACTACTACCAGTGGTATTACTACCACTACAACTATACTGCTACTGCTTCCACAACTACCATTACTACTACTTCCGCTACTTTTGCTACAACAACCTCCACTACCACTACTATTAGTAATACAACTACAACAACTACAACAACTACAACAACTAATACTGTTACTACTTTTCCAACAACTACAACTACTACAACAACTGCTACTATTGTTACTACTACTACTGTTACAACTATTACTTCTACTACTTCTGCTGTTACTACTACTGCTACAATTACTTCTACTACTATTACTGCTACTACGACTACTATTGCGATAACTATTACTGCTACTATTGCTACAGTAACCGATGCTACAACTATTGCTCCAGCTATCAATACTACTACAACTGCTCAAACAACTACTACGACTGCTAATACTACCACTGTTACTACTACTCCTGCTACTACTTCTGCTATTACTACTAGAACTAGTACTAGTATTGCAGCAGTTGCTTTACCTACTACTAGTTCTACACAAACTGTTGTTGCTACTGCTACAACTGCTACAACAACAACTGCTGCTACTACTGCGATTACTTCTACAGCTGCAACTACTGCTACAAATACTGCTACTACTACTGCAACTACTGCTACTACGGCTTCTACTACTACTACTACTGCAACTACTATAACTACTTCTTTTCCTACTAATATTTCTTCTGCTACTAGTACTACAACTACAACTACTACTACGACGACTATTACTACTTCTACTGCTACCTCTACTACTACTACTACAACTACTTTTGCAACTTCTACTAATATTACTATAGTTGCAACTGCTGCAACACTACTACTTTAACAACTACAACTAGTACTACTACTACTCCAATGATAACTTCTATCACAACAGCAACAACAACTACTACTACTACAACTACTTCTATTGCTACTAGCACTACTACTCCTACAACTACTACTAATACTACTAGTAGTATTACTACACCCCCTACTACTACTTCTAGTACTACAACTACTACTACGACAATTACTACTATTCCTACTACTGAGATTACTATTGTTGCTACAACAAGAACTACTATTGCTACTGCAACTACTGCTACTACTATTACTTCTACTACTACCACTACTACTACAATTGCTAATACTACTACTACTAGCATTAGTACTACTACTACTACTAGTACTACTACTATTACAACTACTACTGCAAATGCCACTTTTACTACTAGTATTAATACTACTATTACTACTGCTACTATTACTGCTACTACTACTACAACTACCGCTACTGCTACTACTATTGCTTCGACTATTTCTACTACTTCTACTTCTACTGCTACTTCTCCTACTACGTCTACTACTACCATTATTACCATTACTACTACCACTACTACTGCAATTTCTATTACTACTTCCACTACTACTACTTCTACGGCTACTATTACTTCTACTACTACTACTAATAATGCAACTAGTATTACAACTACCACTACAACTACTACTTCCACTACTACTACTACTACTACTACTAATACTACTACTGCTGCTGCTGCTATTAGTACTACTACAACAACTACTACTACTACAACTACTGCTAGAATTGCTACTTCTACCACTACTACTATTACTTCTACTGCTGCTACTGTTGTTGCTACTCGTACAACTACTAATACTACTACTGCTACTACTTCTACTACTACTACTGCGACTACAACTACTCTTGCTCATACGACTATTTTGGCTACTACTACTACTGCTGCCGCTTCTACTACCACACTACTACTAAAACTACTAGTACTAGAATAACGACTGCTCCGACAACTACCACATCTACTCCTACTACTCCGACTACTACTATTACTACTACCAAAACTACTACTACTCAAATGACTACGACTACTATTCCTACTTCTACTACCACTACTCCTACTACTACAACTATTACGACTACTACTACAATTAATATCAATTCTCCTACTACAACTACTAATACTCCTCCTACTACTACTCTACTACTTCTACTACCACTACTACTAATACTATAGTTACTACTACCACAACGACAACAACTACTGCTACTACTACAACTGCTGCTACTACTGCTACTACTACTACTCCAACAACAAATAATACTACTAATATTCCTGCAACTACTACTACTATGACTATTACAACAACTACAACTACTACTACTACCTACCACTATGGCAACTACTAGTACTACTACCGCAACCACAACTACTACTACTACTACACCTACTACTATTAGTATTACTATGTCAACTACTACTGCTACCAATACTACTACTCCTGCTACAATTACTACAACAACTACTACTACCACTACCACAACTACTAGTACTACTACTACTATAGCTACTACTACTAATATGATTACAGCTACTACTACTCTTGCTACTACTATGGCTACTACTACCACTGCTATGGCTAGTACAACTACTAGTGCAACTACTACTACTGCGACTGCTACTATAACTATTACTATCACTAATACCATTACTACTGCTACTACTATGAGTACTACTTCCGCTACTACTACTACTATGACCACTACGACTAATGCTACTGCTACTACTACTACTACTACAACAGCTATTACTACTACTTTTACAACTACAACAACTGCTCATACTGCTGGTACTACAACTAATACTACTTCTACTACAGCTACTATAGCTACCACTACTGCTACTAGTACTACTACAATACCAATTCTACTACTACTGTTCCTGCTAATACGACTACTAGTGCTACAACTACTACTTCTGGTACTGCTACTACTATTGTTACTAGTACTACTACCACTACTACTACTACTACTACATCTACTACTACTTTTGCTATTACTACTCCAAGAGCTACTATTACTGCTACTGTTTCTAATACTACCACAAATACTACTACTACTACTACTACTACTACTACTTCTACAACTACTACTCCTGCGACTACTAGTATTGTTACTACTATTGCTACTACTGCTATAACTACAACTACTACTTCTATAACTACTACAACTACTATTACAACTACAACTACTAGAACAACTACTGCTACTACTTCTCCTACTACAATAACAACAACTACTGCTACAACTACAATTCCTACTACTATCACTTTTCATACTACTGTTGTTGCAAATAGTACTACTCCTACTCCGACTGCTACAACTGCTACTGTTACTACTACTATTACTACTAGTATTATTATTGATGCTACGACTACTATTACTACTGCAACTACGACTACTTCTACAACTACTACTACTACTGCTGCTACTACTACTACTACTATGGCTACTCCAGCTACTACCATTTCTACTACTACTACTACTACAACTTCTGCTACTAGTAGTAGTACTACTACTACTATTGCTATTACTACTACTACTACTACTATTATTACCTCTAATATAAATTTTACCACTACTACTACTACTAGTACTATTACTAGCACTACTACTACACTTGTCACTCCTATTGCTACAGCTACTACTTTTACAACTACAACTAGCACTACTGCTACTACTGCTACTTCTACTGCAACCACTACTACTAATTCTAATATTCCTACTGCTACTACTTGTACTACTACTACTACTAGTCTTAGCACTCCTACTACTACTACTATAGCTGTTGCTACCTCAATTACTATGACTACTGCTGCTATTACTAGTACTACTATCGCCATTAATTCTTCTGCTGCTACTACCACTGATGCTACTACTACAACTACTTGTACTACTAAAACTAAGATTACTTCTACTACTACTGGAACTACTACTAAAAATACAACTCCTACTGCTACTGTGACTCTACTATTACTACTACTACTAGTACTACTACAATTCCTACTACTCATAGAAGTACTGCTACTGTAGCTACTGTTGCTACTCCTACTACTACTACTACTTCTGCTACTTTTAACACTATTACAAATGCTACTGCTACTATTGCTGCTGCTACTTGTACTACTACTACTGCTGCTCCTGCAGCTACTACTCCTACTACTGCTGCTACTACTTCTACTAATACTGCTACAACTATTGCTACTGCCACGACTATTACTACTACTATTGCTGCTACTACTACTCCTACTATTACTACTATTGCGGCTGCTGCTACTACCAGTGCAAGTCCTATTATTATGATAGTTAATACTACTACTATTAATACCACAACTACTGCTGCTGCTGTTGTAGTTGTTGCTACTACTAGTACTACTACTACGGCAACTTCTCCTACTACAACCACAGCTACTTCTACTCCTAAACCTAGTACTAAAACTACTACTAGTTCTACTACTAAAACAACAACAACTACTACCACTAGCCCTATTACTACTACTACTTCTGCTACTACAACTACAACTACAACTACTGATACCACTACTACTACAACAAAAACTACTACCATTACAACAACTACAACAACTGCTACTACTACAACTACTACTACTACTACTACTACTACTACTACTACTACCGCTATTGCTACAACAATTACTACTACTACTACGGCAGCTACTAGAACTGCTGCTGCTGCTGCTACTACTACTACTATTGCTACAGCTACTGCTGTTGCTGTTGCTCCTGCTACTCCTAGTACTACTACTACAACTACTGCTATTATAGCTACTACTACGGCTACTATTGCTAGTGGTACTACTCTTACTACTACTTCTCCTACAAGAACAACAACAATGACTCCTAGTACTACCACTACAACTACTAAGACTACTGCTACTACAACACTACAACTATGACAACTGCTACTATTGCAACTACAATTATGGCTACAACTACTACTGCTACACCTACTACAACTCATCCTCCTATTACTACACCTACTACACCAATTATTGTTACGAATAATACGGCTACTACCACTACAACTGCTACTACTACTATTGCTACTACTACCACTACTACAACTGCTACTACTGCTACTACTACTACCTATCCTACTACTTCTACTACTATTATTGCTACTACCGCAAGTGCTACTACTGTTACAACTACAACAACTACAACTACAACTACTGCTACTACAACTACTACAACTACTACAACTACTACAACTACTACTACTATGAAAATACTACTACATCAACTGCTACTACTATTATTGACACTACTCCACCACGATTACTACTATTACTGCTACAACTACTACAACAACTATTACTACTATTGCAACCACCACAACTACTTCTACTACTACTACTACAATTGTTGCTACTACTACAACTATTAGTTCGCCAACTACTACTACTGCTGCTATTACTTCGCCAACTATTACTACTACTACAACCCTTACTTCGCCAACTACTACTACTACTGCTATTACTACTACGTCTACTACTACTACCACTACTACTACTTATACTACTACTACTATAGCTACTACTACTGCTACTACAACAACTACTACTACAACTACTACTACTACTACCAATCTAAGGCTACTAGTACCACTTCTACTAGTTCTACATCTACCACTACAACTACTACTACAACTACTACAATTGCGGCTACTACAAGTACTATTACATTACCAACTACTACTACTACTGTTATTACTACTACATCTACTACTATTACGACTACTGCTACTTCTACTAGTATTTCTACAATCACAACTACAACAACTACTACTAATCTAATGCTACTAGTACTACATCTACTACTACTACTAGTTCTACTACTACATCGACTACTACTGCTACTACAACAACTAATACTACAACAACAACTACTACTACTACTTCTACAATTGCTACAACAGCTATGACTGCTACCACTACTGCAAGAACAACTACTGCTACTGTTGTTGCAGTCGCCGCTACAGCTACTGCTGCTGTTACTACTACTGCTACTACTACTAATAATACTATTGCTATTACTCAGACTACTACTACAACCGCTACTATTGCTACTACTACTCCTACTACTACTACTACTACTACTACTACTTCTACTTCTACTAAAGCTCCAATGCTACTACTACTACTGCTACTACTACTACTACCATTACTACTACTACTACTATAGCTGCTATCGCCATTACAGCAACTGCTGCTACAACTATTGCTACTATAACTATTGTTGTTGCTGCTACTACTAATACCATTGCTACTACTAATACTACTACTACTACTACTACAACTGGTAATATTACTTCTACTTCTACTACTGCTACTACTGCTACTGCTACTTCTACTACTACTGCTACTACTGCCACTACTGCCACTACTTCTGCTACGGCTACTACTACTACTACCGCTACCGATACTGCTGCTACTGATATTACTACTACTATTGATCCTACTACTGCTGCTACTACTAATACTACAATTGCTACTACTTTTGATACTAGTTGTATTTCTTGCTACTACTGCTGATGCTGCTACTATTATTGCTACTACCACGACTACTACTACTACTACTTCTACTGCAGCCGCTACTGCTAGACCTTCTTCGACTACTACTACTACACCAACTACCAATACTCCTACTACTGCTAGTACTACTGCTACAACAACTACTTCAACTACTACAACTGCTACTGCTGCTGCTACGACTACTACTTCTACTGTTGCTACTGCTACTACTACTACAATTACTACTCATGCTACTGCTACTACTACTACAATTACTACTCATGCTACTACTACTACTACTACTATTATTACTCCTACTACAACTGCTACTACTGCTACTACTACTGTTGCTGCTCTACTAACCCTACTACTGTGTTACTACTAATACTGCTACTGATAATTCTACCTATACTACTACTATTACAGCTATTGCTACTATAACTACTACAACCACTACAGCTACTACAATACCACTACTACTACAACAACTGCTGCAACTACTACTACTACTACAACAATAACAACTACTTCTACTAGTACTACTATTATTCCTACTAATTCTCCTACTATAGCCACTGCTACAACTGATACTACTACTATTGCTACCGCTATTACAGCTATTATTACAAATTCTTCTACGACTACCAATACTACTTCTCTCACTACTGCTAGTACTGCTACTACTACTACTACTACTTCTTCTTCTTCTTCTTCTACTACTTCACCTAATACTCCTACTGACACAACTACAATTGCTATAACTACTTCTATAGCTACTACTACAACAACAACTACTATTATTACTGCTACTACAACTACTACAGCAACTACAACTACTACTGCTCCTACTTCTACACCTGTTGCTGCTGGTATAACAACTACTACTACCTCTCCTACTACTACCACTACTGCTAGTACTACTTCAACAACAACAACTACTACTATTACTATGACTACTGCTGTAACTCAACTTCTCCTACTACTACTACTACAGCTACCACAACAACCAACACTACTACAACAGCTGCTACAACAACAATAACAACTACTACTGCTACTACTACTACTTCTACTAATGCTACTATTATTCCTAATAATTCCCCTACTATTGCCATTGCTACTACTGCTACTAATTCTTCTGATTTTACTAATACTACTTCCCTCACTACTACTACTATTGCTACTACTACTACTTCTACTACCTCGCTTACTTCTACTACTATTACCACAACTACAATGGCTATAACTACTTCTACAGCTACTACTACAACTACTACTACTACTATTAATACTATTACTACCACTACAACTACTACTACTACTGCTTCTACTATATCTAATACTTTTTCTTCTCCTATTACTACCACTATCGCTACTACTACTTCGACTACTACTACTACTACTACTACTACTACGACTACTAGTACAACTCAACGTCTGCTACTACTATTACAACTACTACCACAACTACTACTGCTACTACGGCTACTACAACTACCGCAACTCCTACCACTACATCTATTGCTAGTACCGCTACTAGTACTACTACTACAGCTGCGGCTGCGGCTGCTACTACTACTACTTCTACTGCTACTACTTTTACTACTACTATTACTACTCTTGCTACTACTACTACTACAACTACTACTATTACTACTAATACTACTAGTATAAAAACTTCTACCATTACTACTACTGCTAGTGCTACTACTGCTATTACTACTACTACTACTACTATTGTTACAACTGGTACTTCTACAACTACTACTACAGCTACTACTAATAGTGCTAATACAATAACTGTTGTAACAACTACAACTACTACTACTACTATAACTGCTACTATTGTGAATACTACTACTATGACAACTTCTACTTTTACAGCTGCTACTTTAACAACAACAACTACTACTACTTCTACTAGAACTGCTACTATTGAGTTAATGCTACTAGTACTTCCTCTACTGCTACTACAACTACTACTACTTCTACTGCTGCAACCACCACTACTGCTACTACAACTAATGCTTATGTTGCAACAACAATTGCTACACTATAATAACTATAGCTATTACGACAACTGTTGCTACTACTACTACTAATACTACTACTATAATTGCTACAATGGATACTACTTCTAGAATATCTACTACTGCAACTTTGGCCACTACTACTACAACAAATAGTGCTGCTACTTCTACTGCTGCTGCTACTACTGCTACTACAACTGTTGCTGCTACTGCTGCTACTTCTAATACTACTACTACTACCGCTACTACTACTGTTACTACTAGTGCTACTCCTAATACTACTACTGCTACTACGACTACTACTAGTATTACTACTACTACTTCTACTACCAGTGTCGCTACTACTACTAATGCTACTACTAATACTAGTACTACTACTACCACTAGTACCACGACTACTACTACTACTACTACTACTACTACTACTACTACTACTACTACTACTACTACGACGACGACGACGACGACGACGACGACAACTACTACTACTACTATGACAACTACTACTACTATTACGACAACAACAACTACTGCAACTACTACTACTACTACTACGACTGGTGTATTGCTACTACTACTATGACTTCACACGCTACAACTACTACATCTACTACTATAGCTAGTACTATCGCCACTGCCACTACTACTATAATAACTAATACTACTAAAACAACTACTACTAGTAGTACTATGAATACTACTGCTACAACAACTTCTACTGCTACTACTACTACTATCACAACTAGTACAACTCCTCCTCCTACTACTACTACTGCTACTACTACTTCTACTAGTATTACTTTGTCGATTGCTACGACTACTACTACTACTTCTACTATTACTACTACAACTGCCACTTCTGCTAGTACTTCTACTACTACTCCAACTACTACTACCACCACTACTACTTCTACTAGTGCTACCACTACTGTTGCTACTACAACTACTGCTACTACTGCTACTACTAATACTACTACTACAACTGCTACTATTGCGTCTACTTCTACTACAGAAACTACTGCTATGTCAGCTACTACTACAATAACAACTAGTGCTGCTACTGCTGCTACTACTACTACTATTACTACTACGAATTCTACTACTAATAACACTACTGCGGCTTCTGCTGCTACTATCACTATTGGTGCTTCTCCTGCTACTATTGCTATAACTGTTACTACTAGTACAACAACAACAACAACAACAACAACAACAATAATAACTACTACTACTACTACTACTACTACTACTACTACTAGAACTACTGCTACAACTACTGCTAGTACTACTACTACTACTATAAATACAACTACTGCTATTGTTAATGCTGTTGCTACTACTATTACTACTACCACTGCTACTGTGGCTACTACTGCTACTACTCTTACTACTAGTACTACAGCTCCAACTACTACTACTACTACTACTATTACTAGTACTAGTATTACTACTTCTATAAATACTACTACTACTACCTGTACCACTACTACTACTACTATTACTAGTACTTCTACTACTACTACTACTACTATTCTTATTGCTACTACGACTACTACTACTAATAATTCTACTACTACTCCTACTACTACTATTGTTATTGCTACTACGACTACTACTACTACTGCTGCTACTACTATTACTACTACTATTGTTATTGCTGCAACTACTGCTACTACTTCTGCTGCTATTATTATGACTAGTACTATTAGTCCAACTACAACTACTACAACAACCATGACTACTACTACTACTACTACTACTACTACTACTACTACTACTACTACTACTACTACTACTATTGCTACTTCTACTACTACTACAACTAATAGTACTACTACTACTATTGCTACTACTACTACTGCAACTACTACTAGTAGCAGTACTACTATTACTGCTACTACTACAACTGCTACTACTTCTATTGTAGCTGCTGCATTTGCTTTATACCATAACTACTATTACCGCTACTGCTGCTACTACTGCTACTGCCAAAACTTGTGCTACTGCTACTGCTAATGCTGCCGCTACTACTACTACTCCTGCTGCTATTGCTACTACTACTATTACTGCAGCTGCGGTCACTACCACTACTACTAGTACTGCTACTGCTGCTTCTACTACTAGTACTGTGGCTATGACTTCTAATACTATGACTACTACTACTATAGTTTTGACTACTGCTACTACTACCACTACTACTACTATTGCTATTATTGATCCTGCAGCTACTTCCAATACTAATACTACTACTACATCTCTTACAACTACTAGAGCTGCTACCACAACTACTAATACTACTAGTAGTAGTCATATCAATCGTAGTAGTAATAGAAGTAGTAGTTATAGTAGTTGTAGTTATAGTACCAATAATATTAACACTAGTAGTCATAGTAGTAGTACTAATACTCGTAGTAGTAGTGGTGGTGGTAGTAGTTGGAGTAGCTACAACAGTAGTAGCAGTAGTAGTAGTGGTAATAGTGGTAGTAGCAATAGTAGGAGTAGCAGCAGTAGCTGTAGTCATAGAAGTTGTAGTAGTAGCAGTAGTTGTGGCAGAAGTTGTAGTTGTATTGGTAGAATAGTAGTAGTAGTAGTGGTGGTGGTGGTAGTAGAAGTAATAGTTGGAGCAGTATTTCTAGCAGAAGTAGTTGGAGTACCTGTTGCAATAGCAGTTGAAGAAGTGGTAGTGGCAGCAGTAGTAGCAAGAGCATCATTAGTAAGAATAATAGTAGTATCAGTAGTAGCTGGAATTGTAGTAGTACTAGTAGCAGTAGCCGAGGTAGTAATAGTAGCTATTGCAGTAGTTGTAGTAGAAGCAATAGTATTAGTAGTCATACCTATAGCAATAGTTACAGAGTAGCAGTAGTCATAGTAGTAGGAGAAGTTGTAGTAGTAGTAGCAGCAGTGGCAGTAATAGCAGGAGTAGTAGTGGTAGAAATAGTAGTAGTAGTAGTAATAGAAGAGGTGGGAGTAGTAGTAGTAATAGTCATAGTAGTAGTAGTTATTGTAGTAGTAGCAGTTGTTGCAGCAGTAATAGCAATAGCCTCAGTAGCATTTTTAGTAGTACTTGTAGTAGTACTAGTAGTAGTTTTAGTAGTAATAGTAGTAGCAGTAGCAATTATAGTAGTAGTGGTAGTTATAGAAGAAGTAGTAGTTTTAGTAGTTGGGTAGTAGAAGTAGTAGTTGTAGGAGCCATAGTAGTAGCTATAGTCACAGTATTGGAAGTAGCGGTGGTAGTAGTAGTAGTTGTAGTTGTAGTAGTAGTTGTAGTAGTAGTAGTTGTTGTAGCAGTGGTTGTAGCAGTGGTAGTTGTAGTAGTTATAGTAGCAGTAGTTGTACTAGTAGTAGTAGTAGTAGTTGTAGCAGTGGTAGTTGTAGTAGTAGTAGTAGTAGTAGTAGTAGTAGTTGCAATAGTAGTAATAGTAGTAGTAGTATTTGTTAGAGTAGTAGTACAAGCTATGGTAGAAGTAGAAGCAATAGTAGTAGTTATAGTAGTAGTTGCTGTAACAGTAGCAGCAGTGGTAGCAGTAGTTGCTAGCCTAGTAGTCCTAACAGTAGCAAAAGTAGTTTTAGTAGTAGTAGCATTAGTGCTGGTTGCAATAGTAGTAGTAGTTATAGTTCTGGGAGAAGTATTAGTAGTACCGAAGTAGTACCAGTAGTAGTAGTAGTGTTTGTAGAAGTAGGCACAATAGTAGTAGTAGTAGTAGGAATAGTAGAGGCAGATGCAGTAGTAGTAGCAATAGTAGCAGCAATTATTATAGTAGTTGTAGCAGTAGTAGTAGTTATAGTAGTAGAAGTAGTTGTTGTAGCAGAAGTAGTAGTAGTAGTTGTTATTGTAGCAGTAGTAGTATTAGTATTGCTATTAGTAGTAGTTGTTGTTGTTGTAGTAGCCGTACTAGTAGTAGGAGTAGAAGCAGTAGTAGTAGCAGCAGTAGTAGTAGTTGCATAAGTAGTAGTTGTAATTGCTACAATAGTAGATGCAATAGTAATAGTAGTAGCAACTGCAGTAGTAATAGTTGTAAGAGTTGTAGTACCAGTAGCAGTGGTAGCAGTAGTAGCAGTAGGAGTATTGGTTGTAGTACTAATAGTGGGAGCAGTAGTAGTACTAGTAGTAGAGGTTGCAACTGAAGCTTTAGTAATAGAATTTGTAGTAGTAGCAACAGTAGTAGTAGTGTTTGGAGTAGCAGTTGTGGTTGTTGTAGTTAAAGAATTAGGAGTAGTAGTTGTTATTGTGGGAGCAATAGCAATAGGTGTAGTGGAAGTAGCATAAGGAGTAGTAGTAGTAGAAGTTGTAGTAGTATTTGTAGTAGCAGTAGTAGCAGAAGCGCAGGGGCTGTAGTGGCAGCAATAGTAGCGGTAGTAGCAATAACAACAGTAGAAGTAGTAGTAGTAGTAGCTGTAGTAGTAGTTGTAGTGGCTGTAGTAGTAGTAGTAGTAGAAATAGTAGTAGTAGAAGCAGTAGTAGTAGGAGTCATAGTAGTGTCAGCAATAGTAGTAGTAGTCGGGGTAGTAATAGTAGTAGTAGTAGTATTAGTAGCAGTAGTAGCAGTAGTTGTAGAAGCCACCATAGTTGTAGAAGTAGTAATAGTACAAGTGATACTAATAGTAACAACGATAGTAGTTGTCGTAGCACTACTGGTAGTAGTGGTCGTGGTAATAGCATTAGTAGTAGTAGTAGCAGTAGTAGGAGCAATACGATCACTTGTTGGACTTGTAGTAGTAGGAGCTATGGTAGTAGTAGTAGTAATAGTGGGAGAAGTTGTAGTTGTAGTAGGAGTAGCTATAGTAGCATTATTTGTAGGAGTATCAACAGTAGCAGTAGTGGTTGTCACAGTACTATTACTAGGATAGTAGTAGAAGTAGCAAGAGTAGAAATAGTAGTAGTAGGAGTAGCAATTGGAGTAATAGTTGCGGTAGTAGTTGTTGTTGTTGTAGCAGCCGTATGGGTAGTAGTAGAAGTAGTTTAATTAGTAGTTGTAGTAGTAGTGGTGGTGGTGGTAGGAGCAGTGGTAGTAATAGTGGTAGTAGTAGTGGCAGTAGTATTGGTTGTAGTAGTGGTAGTAGTAGCAGTAGTTGTAATAGTAGCGGTCGTGGTAGTGGTAGTAGTAGTAGTCATAGTAGTAACAGTAGCAACAATAACAGTAGTAGTAGAGGAAGTAGTAATAGCAGAACTCACAGTAAAAGTAGTAGTAGTAGTAGCAGGAGGAGGAGTCATAGTAGTAGTAGCTGTAGTAGTAGTATCAATAGTAGTACTAGAACTACTAGTAGTTGTGATAGTAGTAGTTGTCAAAGTTGTAGTAGTACTAGTAGTAATTTTAGTAGTCATAGTAGTAGTAGTAGTAGTAGTGGTAGTAGTAGCAACTGTTGTAGTAATAGTAGCAATAATAGTAGTAGTAGCAACAGTAGTAGATACTGTAGTAGTAATAGTAGTAGTATTAGTAGCAGTAGCAGTAGCGATAATGGTAGTGGTAGTAGTAGTAGTAGCTATCGTAGTAATAGTGATACTAGTAGTAGTAAGAGAAGTAGTAGTAGTCATAGCAGCAGTAGTTGTAGCAATAGTAGTAGTAGCACTAGTAGTAGGCATAATAGCAGCAACTGTAGTAGTAGCAATACTAGTAGCAGTAGTAGTAGTACTAGTAGAAGGAGTAGTAGTAGAAGAAGTTGTTGGAGCATTAGTAGTAGTAGCAGTAGTAGTAATTATTGTTATTGTAGTAGTGGAAGTAGTAGTGGCAGTTGTAACGGTAGTAACAGAGGAAGCAACAACAATAATAGTACCAGTAGCAGTAGTAGCATCAACAGTAGCAGCAAAAGTAGTAGTAGCAGTTGTAAAAGTAGTAGTTGTTGTTGTTGTTGTTGTTGTTGTAGTAGTAGTAGTAGTTGCAGTGTCAACAGTAGTAGTTATAGCATAGAAGTAGTAGTAGCAGTTATCGTTATAATGGTAGTAGTAGTAGCAGTAGTTATAGTAGTAGTAGTAGTAGTAGCAGCAGCAGCAACAGTAGTTGTACTAGTAGTAGCCGTTGAAACAATCGCAGCAATAGCGATAGTAGTAGTAGTAGTAGCAGCAGCAGTAGTAGTAGTGTTAGTAGTAGTAGTAACAGTAGTAGCTGTAGTAGGCATAGTAGTATTAGGAGTAGTGGTAGTGGTAGTAGAACTAGTAGTAGTAGTAGTAGTTCTAGTAGTAGCAGTAGTAGTAAAGCAAAAGTAGTAGTAGAAGTAGCGAAAGCAGTACTACCAGAAGCAAGAGAATTAGTAGTAGCAGTAGAATTTCTAGTAGGAGTAGGAGTGGTAGCAGTAGCCATAATAGTTGTAGCAGTACTACAAGTAACAATGGTAGTAGTTTTAATAGTAGTAGTACTCGCAGTAATAGCAGTAATAAAAGTTGTAGTAGTAGTATTAGTAGCAGTAGAAGTAGATGCATTATTGCAGTATTTATAGCAATAGTAGCAGTAGTAGCAGCAGTAGTAGAAGTAGGAGAGGTGGTACTAGTAGTAGCAGTCGTAGTAGCAGTAGTAATAGTAGTAGCAGTAGTATTAGTACTAGTAGTTATTGCCGTAGTAGTAGTAGTAGCAATAGTAGTAGGACTAGTCTTTGTAGTAGCAGAACTAGTAGTTGTAGTAGTTGTAGAAGAAGTTACGGCCATAATAATAGCAGTAGTATTTGTTGTAGTAATAGTATCAGTACCAGTAGTAGTAGGAGTAGCAATAATCGCAGCAATAGTAGTAGTAATCATAATAGCAGTAGTAGTAGTAGCAGTAGCAATAGAAGCAGTAGTAGCTTTATTTGTAGTAGCAATTGTAGTACTAGTAGTAGTACTAGTAGTAGTAGCAGTAGTAGTGGTAGTAGTAGTAGCAGTAGCAATAGAAGTAGCAGAAGCCATATTAGTAGTAGCAATTGTAGTAGTAGTAGTAGTAGTACTAGTAGCAGCAGTCGTAGTTGTAGTAGCAGTATACTTTGTTGTAGCAACAGGAGCAGTATTAGTAGTCGTTGAAGTAGCAATAGCAATAGTAGTGATTGTATTAGCAGTTGCAATAGTAGTTGCAGTCGAAGTAGTGGTAGCAGTAGTAGTAGTAGCAACCATAGTAGCAGTAGCTATTATACTAGCAGTAGCAGTAGTAGTAATAGTAGTACTGATAGTAGTAGTAGTAGGAGAAGAAGAAGAAGTACCAGTAGAGGTGGCAGAAGTAGTAGCATAAATAGTAGTAGTGGTAGTACTAGAAGTAGTATCATCAGTAGTAGTTGTAGTAGCAGTAGTAGTAAAAATAATAGTAGTATTAGTAATAAGGACAGTTGTAGGAGTAGAAGTAATAGTAGTAGTAATAGTAGCACTTATAGTAGTAGTTGATGTACTGGTAGTAGTAGTATTGTAGTAGTAGTGGTAATAGTAGTAGTAGTAGTAGTAGTATTTAGTAGTAGTAGTAGTAGTAGTATCGTAGTAGTAGGTAGTAGTGTATAGTAGTAGTAGTAGTAGTGTAGTAGAGTAGTAGTATAGTAGTATAGTAGTAGTAGTAGTAGTAGTAGTAGTAGTAGTAGTAGGAATGGTAGTGATAGTAGTAGTAGTAGTAGTAATAGTATTAGTAGTAGTAGTATTAATAGTAGTTGTTGTTGTAGTTGTAGTAGTAGTAGTACTAGTAGTAGTAGCTGCAGTATTAGTATTAGTAGTAGTAGTAATTGTTGTGGTTGTTGTTGTTGTTGTGGTAGTAATAGTGGTGGTGTTGGTGGTGGTGGTGGTAGTAGTAGTAGTAGTAGTAGGAGTAGTAGTAGTAGTAGTAGTAGTAGAGATAGTAGTAATCGTAGTAGTTTTAGTAGCACAAATAGTAATTGTTATAGTAGTACAAGTAGTAGTAGTAGTCGTACAAGTAGTAGTTGTATTAGTAGTAGTAGTAGTTTTAGTTTTAATAGTAGTGGTAGTAGCTTTTGTCGTATTAGTAGCAGTAGTAGCAATAGTACTAGGAGTAGTAGTTGAGGAAGTTGTTGTTGTTGTCACAATAGTATTAGCAATAATACTTATAGTTGTCATAGTAGCGGTCGTTATAGTAGTAGTATTAGTAGTAGTTGCAAAAGCAACAGCCGTAGTAGTACTCGTAAGATCAATAGTAGTAGTAGTAGTTATGGTTGTTATTGTAGAGTTGTAATGTCAATGTAGCAGTATTAACAGTAGTAGTAGTAGAAGTAGTAGAAGAAGTCGTAGTAGTAGTAGTAGTAGTAGTAGTAGTAGTAGTAGTAGTAGTCATAGTAGTAGTAGTAGTATTAGAAGTAGTTGTAGTAGGAGGAGTAGTAGTCATTGAAACATGAGCTATAGTGGTAGTTTTAGAACAAGTGGTAGTAGCAGTGGTACCATTAGTTTTAGTAGTAGGAGATGTAGTAGTAATAGTAGTAGTAGTAGCTATAGTAGTAGTTATAGTAGAAGTTGTAGGAGTATTAGTAGTAGTGGTAGTACTAGGAGTTGTAGTTGTAGCAATAGGAGTTGTAGTAGTAGTTTTAGAAGTAGTGGTAATAGCAGTAGTAGCAGTCGTAGCATTAGGATTTCTAGTAGTAGTAGTTTTTATTTTTGTTGTAGTAGTAGTAATAGCAATAGTAATAGAAATAATAGTAGCAGTTGTAGTAGTAGCAGTAGCCACTGTAGTAGTAGTAGTAGTAATAGTATTAGTAGTAGTATTAGTAGTAGAAGAAGTAGTAGTAGTAGTAGGAGCAGCAGTAGCAGCAGTAGTAGGAATAATAGTTGGAAGAGTAGTGGCTGTAGTTGTAGTAGTAGTAGCAGTAGTCAAAATAGTAGTAGTTATTCTTGTTGAAGTTGTTGTTGTTGCAGCAGCAACAATCGTTATAGTAGTAGTAGTAGTATAGTAGTAGTAGTAGCAGGAGTAGTAGTACAAGTAGCAGTAGTCTTAGGAGTAGCAGTTTACTAGTAGTAAAACGATAGCTAGAGTTTGTAGTATAAAGTAGCAGTAGTATGTGTTGTTTGGTTTTAGTAGTAGTAAAGTACAAGAAGTAGTAGTTAGGAGATGTAGTCGTAGTAAGAGTTGCAGTAGTAGTAGAAATAGTAGAGTTGTCAGCATAAGTAAGTCGTCCGATAGTAGGAACAGTAGTGTAGTAGAAGTAGTTCGTATTAAGGAGTAGAAGTAGCAGCAGAGTAGTAGTAAGCGGTAGTAGTAGTTGTAGTAGTTGTAGTAGTACTTGTACTAGTAGCAATAGTAGTAGTAGTAGTAACACTAGTTGTACTACTCATAGTTGTAGTAGTTATAGTGGGAGGAGTAGCAGCAGTAGTAGTAGTAGTAGATAAAGTAGTAGGAGTAGTAGTAGCATAGCTGCAGCAATAGTAGTAATGGTAGTAGTAGTAGGAGTTGTAGCAGCAGCAGTAGTTCTAGTAGTAGTAGAAGCCGCAGCTATAGTGGTAGTAGTAGAAGTAGAAGTAGTTGTAGTAGAAGTAGTAGAAGTAGTAGTAGTAGAAGTAATAGTTGTAGTAATAGTTATAGTAGTATAAGTAGTAGTAGTAGTAGTAGGAGTAGGAGGAGTAGTAGTAGTAGTAGTAGAAGTAGTAGAAGAAGTAGCAGTTGTAGTAGAAGTAGTAGTAGTACTAGCAACAACAGCAGCAGTAGTAGTAGAAGTAGTAGTAGTAGTAGTGGAAGAAGCAATAGTAGTAGCTGTGGTAGTAATAGTTGTAGTAGTTGTAGTTGTACTAGTAGTAGAAGTAGTAGCAGTAGCAGTTGTAGCAGTAATAGCAGTTGTAGTAGTCATAGTTGACGTAGCGATAGTTGTAGTTGTAGCAGTAGGAGTTGAAGTAGTAGTAGTAGTAGTAGCAGTAGGAGTCGTCATAGTAGAAGTAGGAGCTGTAGTAGTAGTAGTAGTTTTAGAAGTAGAAGTAGTAGCAGTAGTAGTGGTTGTAGCAGTTGTAGCCGTAGCAATAGGAGTTGTAGTAGTAGAGGCAATAATAGTAGTAGTAGTATTAGTAGTAGTCACCGTAGTAGTAGTAGTAGTAGTAGTAGTAGTAGTAGTAGTAGTAGTAGTAGTAGTAGTAATAGTAGTAGTAGTAGCAGCAGTAGTAGTGTAGTAGTAGTAGCTACACTAGTAGTAGTAGTAGTCCTAGAAGTACTAGTTGCAGTAGTATTTGTTGTTGTTCATGTTGTGGTTGTAGAAGTAGCAGTATTAGTATTAGTAGTAGTTGTAGTAGTCGTAGTTTTGATAGTAGTAGTGGTTGTAGTGCTAGGAGTAGTAATTGTAGTAGTAGTAGGAGGAGTTGTAGTGGTAGTGATAGTTGTTGTAGTAGTAGTAGGAGTAGAAGTCGTGATTGAAGTAGTAAGAGTAGTAGTTGTAATAGTAGTAGCTGTAGTAGAATTAGTAGTAGCAGCAGCAGCAGTAGTAGAAGTCGTAGTAGCAATAGAAGTAGTAATTGGAGTAATAGTGGCAGTTGTAGTAAGAGTATTAGAAGTAGTTGCAGTAATAGTAATTATAGTAGGGGTACAAGTAGTTGTAGTAGTAAACGTAGTAGTAGCAGTAGTAGTAGTAGTAGTACAAGTAGTGTAATAGTAGCAACAGCAATGGCAGTAGTGAAAGTAGTTGTAGTGGTAGTATTATTTGTTATACCAATAGTTGTATTTGTAGTATTAGTAGTAGTAGCATGAGTTGTCATAGTTGGAGAGGTAGTAGAACTTGTTATTATTGGAAAAGTAGTAGTCGTAGTCGTTGTTGTAGTCATTGTAGTTGTAGTAGCAGTAGTAGTCATGGTTGTAGTAGTAATAATAGTAGTAGTGGTGGTAGTTGTAGCAGAAGTAGCAGAAGTAGTAGTAATAGTAGTTGTAGAAGCAATAGCAGTATAGTTGCAGTAGTTGTAGTAGCAATAGTAGAAGTGGTAGGACTTGTAGTAGTAGTAGCAGTAGTGGAAGTAACGACAATAGCAACGATAACAGCAATAGTAGTAGTCGTTGTTATTGTTCTAGTAGTAGTGGCAGTAGTAGAAGTTGTAGTGGTAGTAGTGGTATTAGTATTAACAGCTGCATTAGTAGGAGCAGTTGTAGCATTGGTAGTACCAATAGTAGTACCAGCAGCAGTAGCAGCAGTAGTTGTAGTAGTAGTAGAAGTAGTAGTAGTGGTAGAAGTAGTAGCAGTAGTCATAGTAGTAGTAGCCACAGTAGTAGTTGTAGTAGTAGTCCCTGTAGTATTCCCAGTAGTAGTAGCAGCAGTAGCAATAGTTGTAGCAATAGTAGTAATCGCCGTAGCAATTATAGTAGTAGTTGCAGCAGCAGTAGCAGCAACATTAGTGGCGGTAGTAGTATTACTAGTAATAGTAGTTGTTGAAGTAGTAGTATTAGTAGTAGCGGCAATCATAGTAGTAGTTGTTATTGTTGTGGTAATAGTAATAGTAGCAGCAGTAGTAATAGTAGCAGTTGTAGCAAAAGTAGTAGTAACAGTAATAGTTATAGTGGTGGTGGTAGTGGTAGTAGCATAAGTAGTAGCAGTAGCGCTAGTAGAAATTATACTAGAAGCAGTGGCAGTAGTAGCAGTAGTAGTAGCAGCAGTAGAAATAGTAGAATAGTAGTAGCAGAAGTTGTAGTAGCAGCAATAGTAGTATTAGTACAAGTAGCAGTTGTTGTAGTAGCAGTAGTAGTAGCAGCAGCAGTATTAGTAGGAGTGGTAGTTGCACTAGGTATAGCAACTGTAGCTGTATTAGTAGTTGCAATAACAGTTATAGTAGTAGTAGCTGCGGCAGCAGTGTTTATAATAGCTGTATTTGCCGTAGTAAGAACAGTTGTATTAGTATATGCTGTAGCAGTATCTGCTGTGGCAGCGTTAGTACCAGCAATAGTAGCACTAATAGTAGTAGTAGCAGTAGTGATAGTAGTACTAATAGTCGTTGTAGGAGAAGTAGAATCGGTTATCGTAGTAGTAGTAGCCATAGTTTATAGTGGTAGTAGTAGTAGTTCTACTAGTCCTAGGAGTAGTGGTAGTATTAGTGGTAGTAATAACAATGGTAGGATTAGAGTTGTAGTAGTAGTAATAGTAGTAGTTGTAGTAGGAGTACTAGGAGTACTGGGAGTAGTAGTAGTAGTAAAAGTAGTAGTAGTAGTAGTAGTAGTAGCAGTAGTAGTGAGAGTAGTAGTAATTGTAGCAGTACTCAAAATTGTAGTAGCAGTTCCAGAAGTAGCAGCAGTAGTAGCATAGTACAAGTAGCAGTAGTAGTATAGTTATTATTGTTATTGTATTTGTCGTTGTCATAGTAGAACTACTAGTAGTAGTTGTAGTTGTAGAAGTAGTAGTTGTTGTTGTTGTTGTAGTAATAAAAGTAGTAGTAGTAGTAGGCATAGCTATAGTTATAGTACTAATAGTAGTAGTTGTTGTAGTAGTGTAGTAGTAGGAGCAGTAGTAGCAGTAGTAGTAGCAGAAGTAGTAGCAGTAGTAGTAGTAGTAGGAGTTGTGCTAGTAGCAATTGGAGTAGTATTAGTAGTAACAGTAATAGTTGTAGTAGTAGATGTAATAGTTATGGTAGTAGTAGTAGTTGTGTTAGTAGCAGAAGTAGCAGTAGTAGTAGTTGCAGTAGTAGTGTAGCTGCAGAAGCCGTATTTGTAGTAGTTAAGGTAGGAGTAGTAGTTGGTGTCATAGTAGTAGTAGTAGTAGTTGTTGTTGTTGTAGTTGTAGTAGTAGTTATTGTAGTAGGATTAGTAGTAGTAGTGGTAGTCATAGTAGTAGTAAAAGCTAGAGTAGTTGTAGTAAAATTAGTAGAAGTAGTCATTGTAGTAGTAGTAGCAGTAGTAGCAGTAGCAGTTGTAGTAGTTGTAGTTGTCGTAGTAGCCATAATAGTGGTAGTAGTAGTGTTTGTAGCAGCAATAGAAGTAGTAGCAGTTGTTTTTGCAATAGTAGTAGTAGCTACAACAGTAGGGGTAGTAGTCGTAGTAGTAGTTGTAGTAGTAGCGCTATTAGCAGAAGTTGTAGTGGCAACAGTAGTTGTAGTTGCAGGAGTAGTGGTAGTAAAAGTAATAGTAGCCGTTATAGTAGTACTAGTAGTAGTAGTTGTAGTAGTTAAAGTAGTACTAGTAGCTGTAGTAGGAGTAGTAGTAGCAGTAGCAGCAATGGTACTAGTAGTCATAATAGAAGTAGTTGTAGTATCAGTAGCTGGAATAGGGGTAGTGGTTGTAGAATAGGTTCAACAATAGTAATAGCTACAACTGCAGGAGTAGTAGTAGTAGTAGTAGTAGTATTAGCAGAAGTTTTAGTAGGAATAGTAGTAGGAGTAGGACTTGGAGTAGGGGGAGTAGTAATAGTAGTAGTAGTAGTTGCGGTAGTTGAAGTAGCAGTAGTTTGGGGAGTAGTAGTTGGGGGAGGAGGAGGAGGAGTAGTAGTAGTAGCATTTATTGTAGCTATAGTAGTGGTAGTAGTTGTAGTAGTAGTAGTAGTAGTGGAGGTAGTAGTCGTAGTAGTAGTAGAAGTAGTAGTAGGAGTAGTTGTAGAAGTTGTATGAGTAGCAGCAGCAACAGTAGTAGTACTACTAGTAGCCGAAGTAGTAGTAGTAGTAGTAGTAGTTGTAGTAGTAGGAGTAGTAGTCATAGAAGTAGTAGCAGCAGGAGTAGTAGTTGTAAAATTAGTAGTAGTTGTCATAGTAGAAGTACGAGGAGTAGTAGTAGTAGCAGTAGTAGTAGAAGTAGTAGTTGTTGTTGTAGTAGTAGTAGTACTAGTAATAGTAGTAGTAGTAGTAGTACTAGTAGTAATAGTTATAGTGGTAGTAGTAGTGGTAGGAGTAGTAATAGGAGTAGTAGTAGTTGTTGTTGTTGTTATTGTTGTTGTAGTTGTAGTAGCAGTCGCAGGACAAGTAGTAATGGTAGTAGTATTAGTAGTAGTAGTAGTAGTCGCATTAGTAATAGTAGTCATAGTATTTGTAGGAGTAGTTGTAGTAGTAGCAGTAGTAGTACAAGTAGTAGTAGAAGTAGTAGTAGCAGCAAAAGTAATAGAAATAACCGTAGAAGTTGTAGAAACAATAGCATTAGTAGTAAGAGTAGTAGAAGTAGTAGCAGTAGAAGTAGAGGAAGTAGTAGCAGCAATACTAGTAGTAGTATTAGTAGTAGTAATGGTATGAGTTGTTGTAGTAGTAGTAATAATTGTATCATTTGCAATAATAGTAGCTATAGGGGTGGTACTATTAGTACTAGTAATTCTAGAAGTTGTAGTAGTAGTATTAGTAGTAGTAGTAGTTGTTGTTGTTGTTGTAGCAGCAGCAGCAGCAGTAGTAGTAGTAGTAGAAGTAGTATTAGTAGTACTAGTAGTAGTACTAGTAGTAGTACTAGTAGTTGTAGTTAAAGTAGTTGTAGCAATAGTCGTAAGAGCAGAAATAGCAGTAGTAGTAGCAGTCGCAGCAATTGTAGCTGTAGTAGCACTAGTAGTGTTGTAGTAGTCATTGTAGTAGCTGTAGTGGTAGTTGTAGCACTAGTAGTATTAGATGTAGTTGTAGCAGTAGTTGCAGCAGTAGCAGTATTAGGGCTAGTAGTGGTAGTAGTAGCAATAGTAGTAGTAGTAGTGGTTGTAGTAGTAGTAGTAGTGGTAGTAGTAGTAGTAGTAGTACTAGTAGTAGTAGTAGTAGTAGTAGTAGACGTCGTGGTAGTAGTAGCAGCAACAGCAGTCGTAGTAGTGGGAGAAGAAGTGTTAGTTGTTATTGTGAGAAAAGTAGTAATATTAGTAGTTGTTGTTGTTGTAGTTATAGTAGTTGCAGTCGTAGTTGTAGTTATAGTAGTAGTAGTACTCATAATTGTAGTAATAATAGTAGTAGTAGCAGCTGTAATAATAATAGTAGTAATATTGGTAGTAGTAGTAGTAGTAGTAGCAGTAGTAGCAAAAGTATTTATGGTAGCCATAGTAGTAGTAGTAGTTGTTGTATCTGCAGTTGTAGTAGTGGTAGTAGTAGTAGTCATAGTAGTTGTAGTGGTAGTGGTAGTAGTAGTAGTCATAGTAGTTGTAGTAGTAGTAGTAGTAGTCGTAGTAGTAGTAGTAGCCATAGTAGTGGTAGCTACAATAGTAGTAGTAGTAGCCGCAGTAGTGGTAGCAGTAGTAGTACTAGTGGTAGTAATAATAGAAGTAGCAGCAAGAGTAGTAGTAGCAGTAGTAATGGTGATAGTTGTAGTAGTAGTAGTAGTAGTAGTAGCAGTAGTAGTGGTGGTAGTTGTAGTAGTTGTGCTTGTAGTAGTTGTAGTAGGAGTAGTAGCAGTAGTAGTAGAAGTAATAGTAGTAGTAGTAGTAGTAGTAGCAAAAGCAGTTGTAGTAGTTGAAGCAGCAGGAGGAGCATTAGCAGCAGCAGTAGTAGTAATAGTAGTACTATTAGTATAAGTAGTAGTAGTAGTAGTAGTCATAGTAAGAGTTGGTGTTGGAGTAGGAGTAGGCGTAGGAGTAGTAGCAGTATTACTAGTAGAGCAAGAATAGTAATTGGTGCAGAAATAGTGGTAGTTGTTGTTGTTGTAGTAGTAGCAGTAGTTGTAGTAGTAGTATTAGAAGTAGTTGTAGTAGGAGGAGTAGTAGTGGCTGTAGCAATAGCAATATTTGCAATAGTAGTGGTAGCAATAGTACTCGTAGAAGGTGAAGTAGTATTAGTAGTAGTAGTAGTAGCAGCAGCAGTAGTATTTATAGTAGTTATAATAGTAGTAGCTGTAGTAGGCATCACTGTAGTTGTATAAGCAGTACTAATAGTATGAGCTGCAATAGTAGTAGTAGTAGTCGTAGTAGTTTTGGTAAGTTTAGTTGTAGTTGTTGTAGCAGTAGCAGTTGTACTAGCAGTAGGAATAGTAGCAGTAGTTGCAATAGTAGTGGTAGTGGTAGTTGTAGCAGTAGCAATTATAGTAGAGGTAATAGTAGTAGTTACATCAGTAATAGTATTAGTAGGTGAAATAATATATGTACTAGTAGAATTCATGGTGGTAGTAGTAGTAGGAGTAATAGTAGTAGCTTTAGTAGTAGTACAATAAGATGTAGTAGTTGTTGTAATTTAGTTGGTATAGCAGTTGTAGTAGTAGTAGTACTAGTTGTATGAGTAGCAGTAGTTGTTGTTGTAGGAGAAGCAGTAGTAGCAGTACTAGTAGTTGCTGCAAAAGTTGCCACAGCAGTTTTAGTAGTAGTAGTATTAGCAAGAGTAGTAGTTGTAGTAGTAGTAGTAGCAGCAATAGTTGTAGTACTAGTAGTAGCAATAGTGGTGGTATCAGTAATAGTAGCAGCAGTAGTAGTAGTAAAAGTAGAGGTAGTAGTTGTAGTAGTAAAAGTAGTAGTAGAAATAGTAGCAGCTATTGAAGTAGTTGTTATACTAGCAGCAGCGGCAAGAATAGTAGTAGTAGTACTTGTTGTAGTGGCAATATGAGAAATAGTAGTAGTAGTAATAATAGTAATGGTAGCAACAGTAGTAGCAGTAACAGTTGTAGCAGAAGTAGTAGTAGTAATAGAAGTTGTAGTAGGAACAGTAGCCATTCAAGCAGTAGTAGTAGTTGTTGTATTAGTAGTGGTAGTAGAAGAAGTTATAATAGTAGTACCAATAGTCGCAGTAGTTGTAGTAGTATCAGTGGTGGCAGTAGTAGTAGTAGTAATAGGAGTAGAAATAGTTGTAGTAGCAGTTGTAGCATTAGTTGTAGTGGTAGCAGTGGTAGTAGTAGTAGCAGAAGTTGTAGTAGTGGTTCTAGTAGAAGTAGTGGCAAGAGTAGTAGTTGTAGTAGGTGTTGTAGTAGTAAGAGGAGCAATAGTAGTAGTAGTAGCAGTAGGAGAAGTTGTGGTAGTAGCAGTATCAGTAGTAGTGATTGTTGCAGGAGTTGGAGGTGGAGGAGCAGTAGTAGCAGTAGCAGCGGCAGTAGTAGCAGTAGTAGTAGTAGGAGTTGCGGTAAGAGTAGTGTATTATTTGTAGTAGTAGTGGTAGTAGCAGTAATGCTAGTAATAGTATTGGTGCTATAGAAATTGTTGGAGCAGTAGTAATAGAAGCTGTAGTAGCAGTATTAGTAATGGTAATTGTAGCAGTTGCAACAGTAGCAGAAGTAGCAGTGGTGGTAGCAATAGTAGTAGAAATAGTTGTAGTAGCGGGAGTAGCAGCGGCAGTAGTAGGAGTTGTAGTAGTAGAAGTAGCAGTGGTGGTGGCAAAAATAGTAGCGGTAGTAGTAGTAGCAGTAGTAGAAGTAATTGTAGTAGTAGTAGTAGCAGCAGCAGCAGCAGTAGTAGTAGCTTTAGCAGTAGTTGTAATAGTAGTAGTAGCAGTAGTTGTAGTAGTAATAGTAGGAGAACAAGAAGCAGTTGTAGCAATAGGAGTAGTACTTGTTGCGATAGCTGTAGAAGTAGGAGCAATAGTTGTTGTGCTAGAAGTAGTAGTCGAAGTAGCAGTGGCAGCAATAGCAATAGTAGTAGTAGGTATTGTTGTAGGGTAGTAGTAGTAGTAGCAGCAGAAGTTGTAGGAGTAGTCGCAGCATTTGTAGCATTTGGATTTGTAGTAGTAGCTGTACCAGGACTAGGAAAAGACATAATATTAGTAGTAGTAGCATCCATAGTTGTAGTAGGAGTAGCAGTAGTAGTAGTTATATTAGTTATACTAGTAGTAGTAGCAATTGTAGTTGTAGTTGTTGTGGCAATAGTAATAGTAGTGGTAGTGGTAGTAGTACTACAAGTAGTACTAATAGTAGTCGTAGTAGTAGTAGAAGTGGTAGTAGTATTAGTCGTAGTAGTAATAGAAGTAGTAGTAGTAGTAGTAGTAGTAGTAGTCGTAGTAGTTGTTGTAGTAGTAGCAGCAGCAGTAGCAGTACTGGTTGCTATTGTTGTTGTTGTAGTGATAGTAGTAGCAAAAAGAGTAGTAATAGTAGTTGTGATATTAGCTGTAGTAGTAGTCGCAATAGTAGCGGCAGTAGCGGCTGCAATAGTAGTAGTTATTATTGTTGCAGTAGTATTGATATTAGCTCTATTATTGTTGCAGTAGTAGTAATAGTAGCAATAGTAGTAGTAGCAATAGTAGTAGAAGTAGAAGTAGTAGTATGAGCAGTACTAGTAGTTGTAGTAGTAGTTGTTGTAGCAGTAATAGTAGTAATAGGAGTAGTAGTAGTTTTTTTAGTAGCAGTAGTAATAGTATTAGTTATACTATTAGCTAAAGTAGTAGTAGTGGGAGTAGTAGTAGGAATAGTAGTAGTTGGAAAAGTGGTATTACTAGTAGCTGTTGTAGTAGTAGTAGTAGTAGTAGAAGTAGTAATAGTAGTAGTAGTAGTCGTTGTCGTAATTAGAGTAGTAGTGGTTGGAGTAGTAGTAGTAATAGGAGGTAAAGTAGTAGTACTGCTATTAGTGGTAGTAGTAGTGGTAGGAGTAGAAGTAGTAGAAGGAGTAGTAGTCGAAGTAGTCGTAGTAGCAGCAATAATAGTTGTTGTTGTAGTTATAGTAGTAATGGTGGTGGTAATAGAATAGTAGTAGTAGTAGCAGTAGTGGTAGTGTAAGGAGTTGTAGTTGTAGTAGCAGTAGTAGTAATGGAAGGAGTTGTGGTTGCAATAGCAGTAGCAGTAGTAGTAGTAATAGTAGTAGTAGGTGTAGTAGTTGTAGTAGTAGTAATAGTTGTTGTTGTAGTAGTAGTAGTATGAGTAATAGTTGTATTAGTAGTAGTAGTAGTAGTAGTAATTATAGTATTCGTTGTAGTAGTTGTAGTAGTTGTAGTACTAGTTATAGAAACAACAACAGCAGCAGCAGCAGTAATTTAGCATTAGTAGTTGTACTAGTAGTAGTACGATTGGAGTAAGAGTAGTAATAGTAGCAGTAGTAGCAATAGTAAGAGTAGTAGTTGTAGGAGTAGTAGTAGTAGCAGTCGTAGTAGTAGGAGTAGGAGTAGTAGTAGTCGTACTAGTAGTAGTAGTAGTGGTGGTGGTAGTGGTCGTAGTAGTAGTGGCAGTAGCAATAGCAGTAGTAGTAGTCGTAGTAGTAGTTGTAATTGTCTTAGTATTGGTAGTAAAAGTAGTTGTAGAAGCAGTAGATTAGTAGTAGTATTCGTAGTAATAGTAGCAAAAGTAGTAGTAGTAGCAGTGGTGATGGTGGAAGTAATAGTAAGACTAGTAGTAGTAGTAGGAGTAGCAGCTGTAGCTATGGTAGACTTGTAGTAGCAGCTCCAACAACAGCTTGATTAGTAGTAGTAGAAGTAGGAGCAGGAGTAGTAGTAGTACCAAGAGTAGGAATAGGTGTAGAAGTAGTAATAATAGTAGTAATAGCAAAAGAAGTGGTAGTCGTAGTAGTAGGAGTAGAGGAAGTAGTAGTAGTAGTGGTAGTAGTTATTGTTGTTGTTGTTGTTGTTGTTTTGGTTGCAGTTGTCGTAGCAATCGCAGTAGTAGCAATGGTAGCTATAGCAGGGGTGGTTGTAGTAGTAGTTGTTGTTGTAGTAGCAGGGGTAGAGGTAGTAGTTGTAGTGGTAGGAGTAGTAGTAGTAATAGTAGTACCAGTAGTAGTAGCAACAGGAGTAGTATCATAAGTAGTGGCAATAGGAGAATTAGTAGTAGTAGAAGTAGTAGTTGTAAGAGTGGTATTAGCAATATTAGTAGTTACAGTTGTTGTACTAGAAGTAGTAGTAGTAGTGACAGTTGTAGTAGTAGTAATAGTAATATTAGAAGTAGTTGTAGTAGTAGTAGTAGTAATTGTAGTGATGGTAGTAGTAGTAGTAGCAGTAGTAGTGGTAGCAGCAATTGTAGTAGTAGAGGTAATGGCAGTAGTAGCAGTAATAGTAGTAGCTATAGCATTAGTCGTAGTGGGAGCTATAGTACAAGTAGTTGTTGTAGGAGTTATAGTAGTAGTTGCACAAGTAGCAGTATCTACAGTAGTAGCAGCATTTGTTGTAGTAGCAACATTAGTAACGATAATAATAGTAGTAGTAGTTGTAGTAGTAATAGTAGTAGTAGTAGTTGTTGTTCTTGTTGTTGTTGTAGTCAAAGTACTAGTAGTTGTTGTTGTAGTAGGAGTAGGAGTTGGTGTAAGAGTAGTAGTAGTAGTAGTACTAGTTGTGTAGTAGTGTAGTAATAGTAGCAGCAGTATTAGTAGTAGAGGTAGTAGTAGAAGTAGTACTTGCTATAGTAGCAGAAGCAGTAGTAGTAGTTGTAGTAGAAGTAGTAGTTATTGTTGTTGTAGCTGTTATTGTTGTAAGAGCAGCAGCAACAGGAGTAGTTGTGGTAGTAGTAGTAGTAGCAGCCGTAGTTGTAGTAGAAGTAGAAGTAGTAACTATTGTAGTAGTAGCTGTAGGAGTAGTAGAAGTAGCAGTCAGAGTAGTAGTAGTAGTCCTAGTAGTCATAGTAGTAGAAGTAGTAGCATTAGTAGTAGTAGTAGTAGTAGTAGTAGTAGTTGAAGTACTAGTAGTAGCAATAGTAATAGATGTAGTAGCAGCAGGAGTAGTAGTGGCTATAGTAGGAGAAGTTGTAATAGTTGTTGAAGTAGCACTAGTAGTATTATTTGTAGTACTAGTAGCAATTGTAGGTGAAGTAGTGGTAATAATAGAAATAGTTGTAGTAGATGTGAAGTAACAATAGCAGAAGTAGTAGCAGAGATAGTAGTGGAAGTAGTAGTTGCTGTTATAGCAGCAGTTCATGTAGTTGTAGTAGTAGAAGAAGTAGTAACAATAGTAGTTGTAGTAGTAGCAGCAGTAGTGGTTGTGATAGTTGAAGAAGGAGCAGTAGTAGTAGTTGTTATTGTTGTAGCATCAGCAATAGTAGTAGTAGTGGTAGTCGTGGTAGTAATAGTAGTAGTAAAAGCAGTAGTAGTAGCAGAAGTAGTAGCAATAGTAGTAGTAGCTGTAGGAGTAGTAGTTTTAGCAGTAGGAGTAGGAGTAGTAGTAGCAATAGGAGCAGTAGAAGTAGTAGCAGTAGCAGTAGTAGTAATTGTTGTTGTAATAGTAGCAGCAATAGCAATGGTAGTAGAAGTAGCAGGAGGAGTAGTAGTAGTAGCAGAAGTTCTTGTTGTAGTAGTAGTAGGAGTAGTAATAGCAGTTGTAGTAGTAATAGTAGTAGTAGTAGTAATAGGAGTAGTAGCAAAATTAGTAGCAGGAGTTGTAAAAGCCATTGCTGTAGTTGTAGTTATAGTAGTAGTAGTATTAGTAGTTGTTGTAGTAAAAGTAATAGCAGAAATAGCAATAGTAATAGTAGCAGCAGCAATAGTTGTAGTAGTCGGTGGAGGAGTGTAGTTGTTGTCGTTGTAGTCGTACTAGTTGTTGTAGTAGTAGCATTCGTAGTAGTAGTAGTAAGTGTTGTAGTAGTAGTAGAAGTATTACCAGCAGTAATAGTTGTTGCAGTAGTAGGGGTATGAGTAGTAGTAGTGGTAGTAGCGGTAGAAGTTGTAGTAGCAACATCAGTAGTTGTAGTTGTAGTAGTAGTAGCAGTAGCAAAAGGAATAGTAATAATAGTAGTAGTAGTAGAAGTAGTAGTAGTAGTACTAGTAGCAGTGGTAGGTGTTGTTGTTGTAGCAGCAGCAGCAGTAGTAGTAGGGTAGTAGTAGTAGTAGAAATAGTAGCAACAATAGTATTAGCAATAGTAGGAATAGCCATGGTCGTAGTAGTGGTAGTAGTACTAGTAGTAATTGTAGTTGTAGTGGCAGTAGTAGTGACGACAGTAGTAGTCATAGTCATAAAGTAGCTACAACAGTAGTTGTTGTTGTTGTAGCAGTAGAAGTTGTACCAGCAGTAGTAGTAGTAGTAGTGGTAGAGCAACAACAGTAGTATTAGCAGTGGCAGTAGTAGTAATAGTAGTAGTACTAGTAACAACCACAGCAGCAGTAGTCGTAGTACGAGTAGTATTAGTAGTAGTTATAATAGTAGTGGTTGTAGTTGCAGTAGCCGTAATAATGGTAGCAGTAGTAGTCGAAGCAACCGTATTAGTAGTAGTCGTGGTACTAGAAGTAGTAGTTGTCGTAATAGTAATAGCAGTCATTGCAATTTTAGTAGTTGTACTACCATCAGTAGTAGTAGTAGCAATAGCAGTAGTAATAGTAGCAGTAGTAGTTGTGGTAGTAGTAAAAGTTATAGTGGTCATAGCAGCAGTTGTAGTAGTAGTGGTAGTAGCAACTGTTGTAGCAGACATAGTAGTAATAGTACTTGTAGTATTAGTAGTAGTTGTAGCAGCAGCAGCAGCAGCTGTAGCAGTAGTAGCAGCAATTATGGCAGCAGTGGTAGCCATTGCAGTTGTTATAGTAGTAGTAGTACTAGTAGCAGTAGCAATTGTAGAAGTAGTAGTAGAAGTGGTAGTAGCAATAGCAGTAGTAGAAGTAGTAGTAGTTTTGTTGCAGAAGTAGTAGCAGTCGTAGTAGTTGTAGTAGTAATAGTAGTCGCATTTGCATCAGCAGCAGCAGTAGCAGTAGTAGTAGTAGTGGGAGTAGTAGTAGTAGTAGTAGTAGCAGTAGTAGTAGTAACAGTGGTGGTAGTATTAGTTGTAGTAGTAGTAGTAGCCGCGTTATAAGTAGTAGTAGTAGAAATAGTAGTAGTAGTAGCCGCGTTATAAGTAGTAGTAGTACTAGTAGTAGTAGTAGTAATAGTAGTAGTTGTAGTAGTAGCTGTTGTAATAGTTCTAGTCGAAATAGTAGTAGTAATAGTAGTAGCAGCAGCATTAGCCGTGGGAGCAGCAACAGCAGAAGTAGTAGTACTAGTAGAAGTTGAAGTAATAGTAGAAGTAGTAATCACAGTCGCAATAGTTGTAGTATTAGTAGTAGTCAGAGTAGTAGTATTAGTAGTAGTAGTAGTAGTAGTAGTAATAGCATATTTGAAGCAATTGTAGCTGTAATAGTCCTAGTTGGAGCAGTAGTAGCGGTAGTAGCCGAAGCAACGATAGTAGCAGTAGTAGAGGTGGGGGCACCAGTAGCAGTAGTAGCAGTAGGAGAAACAGTTGTAGAAGTACTAGCAGCAGTAGTAGTAGTTTCCGTAGTGGCAGGAGTAGCAGCAGTAGTAGCAGTAGCATTAGTAGTAGTAGTGGCAATAGCAGTATGAGCAACAGTAGTGGTATATTAGCTGTAGTAGTAGTAGTAGCTGAAGTAGTGGTAATATGAGAAGTGGTAGTAATAATTGTAGTAGTTATAGCAGTAGCAGCAGTTCTAGCAGTAGTAGAAGTACTAGTGGTAATAGTTGTAGTCTTAACAAAAGTAACAGTGCTAGTTGTATCTGATGAAGTAGTAGTTGTAGAAGTAGCAATAATTGTCATAGTTGTAGTCTTAACAGTAGTCGTAGTAGTGCGAAAAGTAGCAATTGTAGTAGTAGTAGAAGTAGGACTAGTAGTAGTGGTTGTAGTAGTAGCGGTACTAGTAGTTGTAGCAGTAGTAGTAATAGTAGTAGTCATAGCATTAGTAGTGGTAATAGAAGTAGTAGTGCAGAAGCAGAAGTCGTAGTGGTTGTAGTCACAGTAGCAGTTGTTGTAGTAGTACTAGTAGTTATAGTAGTAGTTGCAATAGAAGTAGTAGAAGTTGTTGTAGCCGTAGTAATAGTAGTAGTAGTAGGTGTTGTAGTAGAAGTAGTTATAGTAGCAGTGGCTGAAGTAGTTGCAGTAGTTGTTGTAGCCGTAGTAATAGTAGTAGTAGTAGGTGTTGTAGTAGAAGTAGTTATAGTAGCAGTGGCTGAAGTAGTTGCAGTAGTTGTTGTTGTAGTAGTAGTAGTAGAAAGAGGTGGAGGAGGAGGAGTAGTATAACTAGTAGTAGTAGCTATAGGAGTAATAGAAGTAGTAGCACTATTGGTAGTATTACTAGTTGTAGTTGTTGTAGTACTACTAGTAGTCATAGTAGTAGTAGTAGTAGTTCTTCTTATTGTTGTTGTTGTTATTGTTGTTGTTGTTGTAGTTATTATAGTAGTAGTTACAGTAGTAGTCAGGGTAGAAGTAGTAGTTGTTATTATTGTAGAAGCAATAGTAGCTATAGCAGTGGTAGTTGCAGAAGTAGCAATAGTAGTATTACTAGTAGTAGTAGTCGTGGTAGCAGCCATAGTAGTAGTAGTTGTAGAAGAAGTAGGAGCTGTAGCTGTAGTAGTTGCAGACGTAGAAGATGTAGGGGAAATAGTAATAGTTGCAACAACAGTAGTAGCAGCAGTAATGATTGTAGTGGTAGAAGGGGTAGTAGTATATAGAGTAGTAGTATTAGTAGCAACAGAATTTGTAGTTGTAGTTGCAGTAGTAGTAGGAGTTGTTGTAGCGGTAGTAATTATAGTAGTAGTAGCAGCAGCGCTAATAGTTGCTTTAGTAGTAATAGTGGTGCTAGCAGTAGTAAGAGTTGTAGTAGCCATTGTAGCAGTAGTAGCCGTAGAAGTAGTAGTAGGAGGAGGAGCAGCAGTAGTAGTAGTAGCAATAGAAATAGTAATAATAGTAGTGGTAGCAGTAGTAGTAGCATTCGCTGTAGCAGTAGTAGTAATTATCATAAAAGTAGTGGTAGTTCTAGAAGCTGTAGCAGTATTAGTAACAGTGGTCGTAGTTGTAGTAGTTATTGTAGTTGTAGGAGCAGTAGCAGTATTAGTAGCAGTAGGAGTCATACCAATAGCAGTAGTAGTAGCGGCGTCAATAGTCATAGTAGTAGTACTAGTAGTAGTAGTTGTAGTAGTATTTTTTGTAGCCATAGCTGTAATTGCAACTGTAGTAGCAGTAGTTGCAGCAATTGCAATAGCACTAGTAGAAGTAGTAACAGCAGTGGTAATAGTACTAGTTGTAGTAGTAGCAGCAGCAGGAACGACAGTAGTTGTAGTAGTAGTACTAACATTAGTTGTAGTAGTAACTACAATAGTAGTAGCAGTAATAGTAGTAGGAGTAGAGTAGTAGTAACAGTAATAGCAGTAGCAGCTGTAGCAGTATTAGTAGGACTAGTAGTAGTTGCAATAGAAGTAGTGCCAAAAGTAAGAGTAGTAGTATTAGTAATACTAGTAGCATTTGCGGAAGTAGAAGTAGAAAGAGTAGTAGCAGTAGTATTAGCAAAAGTAGTTGTAGTTGTAGTAGGAGGAGGAGGAGGAGGAGGAGTAGTAGTAGTATTAGTATTAGTAGTAGTCATAGTAGAAGTTGTAGCAGTAGTAGAAGTAGTAGCAGCAGTAGCATTGGCAGTAGTAGTAGTAGTTGTTGTTGTTGTAGAACTAGACGCAGCCATATTAGTTGTAGTAGTGGTCGTAATAGTAGCAATAGCAGCAATAGTTGTTGTAGTAGTCGTAGTAGCAGTCAAAGCCATAGTGGCAGTAGGAGTAGTCGTAGTAGTAGCAGAAATAGTAGAAGATGTAGGAGTAGAAGTTGTAGTAGTAATAGTTGCAGTAGCAGCAGCAGCAGTAGGAGTAGTAGTAGTTGTAGTAGTTGTTGTAGAAATTGGAGCAACAGTACTAGTGGCAGCAGTATCAGTAGCAGAAATTATTATAGTAGTAGTAGTTTTTGTAGTAGTAGTTATTATTGTATTAATATTAGTAGTAGCAGCTGTTGTGGCAGTAGCAGTAGTAGTAGTAGCACTGGCAATAGTAGTAGTAGAGTAATAGTAGCAACAGAACTAGGAGCAATAGTATTAATAGTAGAAATTGCTGTAGTAGTTGTAGTAGTAGTAGTAGTTGTTGTTGTTGTTGTAGTAGTAGTAGTGGTAACACAAGTAGTAGTAGTTGTAATTGGAGTACTATTAGTTGGAGTAGGTGTAGGAGTAGAAGTTGTAGCAATTGTTGCAGAAATAGTAGTGCCAGTAGTAGTAATAGTAGTAGTAGTTGTTGTTGTACTAGCACCAGTAGTAGTAGTACAAGAAGTAGTAGTAGTAGTCGTAGTAGCTGTATTAGTAGTAGGAGTATTAGGAGTACTAGTTGTTGTAGTAGTAGTAGTATTAATAGTCAGAGTAGTAGTAGTAGTAGTAGTCTTAGTCTTAGTAGTAGTAGTTGTAGTAGTAGTATTAGTAGTAGTAGTGGTAGTAGTAGTGGCTGTAGTGGTTGTAGTGGTTGTAGTAGCCGTTGTGCTAGTAGTAGCAATAGTAGTAGTAGCAAGCGTAGTTGTTCTAGTAGTAGGAGTAGTAGTGGTAGCAATTGTAGTTGAAGAAGTAGAGGTAGTAGTCGTAGTAGAAGTACGAGTAGTAGAAATAGTAGTAGTAGTAATAGTATTACTAGTAGTTATAGTAGTAGTCGTATTAGAAGTGATGGTAGTAGCAGTAGGAGTTGTAGTAGTAGAGGTAGTAGTATTGTTAGTTGTAGGAGAAGGAGTAGTAGTAGAAGTGGCAGCAGTAGTAGTTGGAGTAGGGGTAGCAGTAGTAGTAGGAGTAGTAGTCGTTGGAGTAGTAGTATTAGTAGCAATAGCAGTAGTACTAGTAGTTGTAGTAGTAGTAGGTATAGTAGTAGTACCCATTGTAGTAGTAGTAGTAGCAGTAGTAGTAGCAATATTGGTAGTGGTAGTTGTAGTAGTAGTGGTAGTTATTGTGGAAGTTGTAGTAGTAGTAGTAGTATTAGTAATAGTGGTAGTAGTAGTAGGAGGAGGAGGAGTAGTAGTAGTCTTTGTAATAGTGGTAGTAGGAGTAGTAGTAGTAGTAGTAGTAGTAGTAGTGGTAGTAGTGGTGGTAGCAATATCAGTAGTAGTGGTGGTAGGAGGAGCAGTAGTTTTGTTTGTAGAAGTTGTAGTAGAAGTAGTAATACTGGCAGTAGTAGTAGCAGTACTAGTAATAGGAGTAGCAGTAGTAGTAGGAATAGGTGTAGGAGTAGGTGTAGTAGTTGGAGTTGTCCTCGTATGAGTAGCAGTTGTAGTAGTAGTAGTAGTAGTAGTGCAGCAATAGTAGGGGTAGTAGTTGAAGTAATAGTTGTAGTAGTAGTAGTACTAATAACAATAGTAGTAGCAGCAGTTGTAGTGGTAGGGGTGGTAGTAGTAGTAGCAATAGTAGTTGCGGTTGTAGTAGTAGCAGCAGTTATATTAATCGCAGAAGTAGTTGTAGGTGGAGTAGTAGAAGTAGTAAGAGCAGTAGTAGTAGTATGTTGTAGTAGTAGTAGCAGTGGTAGTTGTAGTATTTGTAGTAGTTGAAGGAGTACTAGGTGTAGTAGTAGTAGTAGTAGTAGTAGCAGTAGTAGAAGAAGCAGTAGTAGTAGTAGCAACAGAAGTACTAGTAGTTGCAGTAGTAGTAGTCATAGCAATATTTGTCGTAGTAGTTCTAGCAACAGTAGTAGTAGAAGTGGTAGTACAAGCCGTAGTAGTATTAGTAGTAGTAGTAGCAGTAGTAGTAGTAGTAGTAGCAGAAGTACTAGTAGTAGTAGTCGTGGTCGTACTAGTAGATGAAGTACAGTAGTAGCAGTAGTGGTAGTTATGGCGGTTATGGCAACAGTAGCAATAGCAGCAGTAGTAATAGTAGTAGTAGAAGTAGCAGCGGTAGTAGTAGCTGAAGTAGTTGTAATGGTAGCAACAATAGTAGCAGCTGAAGTAGAAGTAGTAGTGGTACTTGCAATAATAGTAGTAGCAGCAATAGTAGTGGAACCACTAGTTGTACTAGCAGTAGTACTACGCGTAGGAGTAATTATAGCAGTAGTAGTGGTTGCAGCAGCAGAACCAGTTGCAGTAATAGCAGTAGTAGTAGTAGTAGTAGTGTTCGTAGTTATAGTAGCAGTATTAGTAGCAGCAGGAGTAGTAGTTGTCGTAGTAGCAGCTATAGCAACAGTAGTAGCTGTAGCAGCAGTAGCAATAGTAGCTGTTGTAGAAGTTGTAGCAGTAGCAGCTGTAGCTGTTGTAGTAGTAGTAGTAGTAGTACCAGTAATATAGTAGTAGTAGTATTAGTTGTAGTAGTAGCAGCAGTAGTTGTTGTAGTAGTAGTAGCAGTAGAAGCAGAAGTAGCAATGATAGTTGTAGTAGCAGCAATAGTAGTAGCAATAGCAGTAGTACTAATAGTATTAGATGTCGCAGTAACAGTAGTAGTTGCAGTAGTAGTAGTAGTAATAGTAATAGTAGTAGAAGAAGTTGTAGTGGAAGTTCTAACAGTTGTAGTAGTAGTACTAGTCGCAGCAGCAGTAGTAGTAGTTATAGTAGTTGCATTATTAGGAGTAGTAGCAACAATTTTAGTAGATGTAGGAGTAGTAATAGAAGCAATAGTTGTAGCAGCAGTAGTAGCAAAATTAGTAGTCATAGGAGTTGTGGTAGTTGCTACTGAATCAACAAGAGTAGTAGCAGTAGCAGCAGTTGCAATTTTAGCAGTTGCAGATATAGTAGAAGTAGTAGTAGTGAAATTAGTCGAAGTAGTAGTAGTAGCAGAAGTAGCAGCTGTAGTAGTAATAGTTGTAACAGTAGTAGTAGAAGCCGTAACAGTCTAGTAGCAGTAGTAGTAGGAGGAGGAGTTGTAGTAGTTCTAGGACATGTAGAGTAGTAGTAGAACTAGCATCAGAAGTAGCAGTAGTAGTTGAAGTAGTAGTGGGATTTGTTGTTGTTGTTGTAGGAGTAGTTATAGCAGTAGTGGTAGTAGTTATAGTAATAACAAAGGTAGTAGTTGTAGTAGCAGTACTAGTACTATTTGTAGCAGTAGAAGCAATAGGAGCAGTAGTTGTGGTAGTAGTAGTAATAATAGTATTTGTTGTAGTAGTAGTACTAGCAGTAGTACTAGTAGTAGAAGTAGAAGTAGCTACTGCAATTATAGTAGCAATAGTAGCGGTAGCATTAGTCTTTGTAGCAATAATAGTAGTTGTAGGAGAAGTAGTAGTAGTAGTAGCAGTTGTAGTTGTCATATTAGGAGTAGTAGTAGTACCTATAGTTGCTGTAGGAGTAGTAGTAGCAGTAGCAGCGATAGTAGTTGTCGTTGTAGTAGTAGTACCTATCATTGCAATAGTAGAATTAGTAGTAGTTGTAGTAGTAACAATAATAGTAGCAAAAGTGGTATTAGTTGTAGTAGTAGTATTAATAGTAGTTTTATCAGTTGTAGTTGTACTATTAGTTGCAGAAGTAGGAGTAGTAATAATAGTAGTAGTAGTTGGCATAGTAGTACAAGTAACCAGAGAGGCAATAATAGCAGCAGTAGTAGGAGGAGGAGGAGGAGTAGTAGTAGTAATAGTAATAGTAGTAGTTGTTGTAATACTAATTGTTGTAATAGTAGTAGTAGCAGCAGCAGTAGTAGTAGCAACAATAGTAGCTGTAGTAGTAATAGTTGTAGCAGCAATTGTCACAGTAGTAGTAATAGTAGTACTAGTACTAGTAGTATTAGCAGTACTAGTTGTTGTAACAGTAGTATTAGCAGTAGTAGTAGTAGTAGTAGTAGAAGGAGAAGTAGTAGCAGTTGTCGAAGTTGTAGTGTAGTAGTAATAGTAGTAGTAGTAGCTGTAGCAGCAGCTGTAGCAATTGTAGGTTAGTAGCATTAGCGACAGAAGTAGCAGTAGTTATAACAGTAGTAGTAGTAGTAGTAGTTGTACCATCAGTGGGAGCAGTAGCAGTAGTAGTAGTTATAGTAGCAATAGTAGTAGCATTCGTAGCAAAAGTCACAGTTGTAGTTGTGGTAGCAGTAGTAGAAGTTGTAGATGCAGTAGCTGAAGTAGCAGTAGTAGTAGTAGCAGTAATAATTGTAGCAGAAGAAGTAGTTGTAGTTATAGCAGTAGTATTAATAGTCATAGTAGCAATACTCAGAGTAGAATTGGTAGTTGTAGCAATAGTAGTATTAGTAGGAGTAGCAGTTGTAGTAGTAGCAGAGGTGGTAGCAGTAGTAATAATAGTAGCAAATATAGTAGTAGTAGCAGAAGGAGTAGAAGTGCTAGTAGAAATATTCGTAGTAGCAGCGGTATTAGTAGCGGTAGTAGCAGTAGTAGTAGCAATAGTAGTAGTAGCGCTAGTAGCAGTTGTAGCAATAGCTGTAGCAGTAGTAGTAGCCATAGGAGTAGTGGTTGTAGTAGTTGTAGTAGTAGTAGTTGTTGTTATAGCAATACTAGTAGTAGTGGCAGTAGTAGTAGCAGTAGTAATTTTAGTGGCACTCAAATTAGTGTGAGTAGTAGTGGCAGTAGTAGCAGTAATAGGTGTTGTTGTATTTATTGTTGATGTTGTTGTAGCAATAATATCAGTAGTAGCAATTTTGGTAGAAGCAATAGTGGTAGCAGTAGTTGTTGTACCAGTAGTAGTTGTAGTGGCAGTCGAAGAAGTGGTAGCAGTAGTAGCAGTAGTAACCATAGTAGCAGTAATGGTAGTAGTAGCAGTCATGGTAGTATTAGCAGCAGTAGCAATAATAGTAGAAGTAGTAATAGAACTAGAAGTAGTAGGAGTAGTAGGAGTAGTAGTAGTGGTAGCAGCAGTATCATTAGTTGGAGTACCAGTAGTAGTAGTAGCAGTAGTAGTAGTAGAGGTAATTGTAGTAGGAGTAGTAGTAGTAGCTGTGGTAGTAGCAGCAGCGGTAGTAGTATTAGTTGTTGCTGTAGTAGTCGTAATAGTAGTTACAACAACGGCAGTAGTAATAGCAATACTAGCAGCAACTGCAGTAGTAGTCACAATTGTAGTAGAGCTGTAGTAGTAGTGGTAGTTGTTGTAGCAGTACCAGTAGTTGCAGCAGCAATAGTAGTAGTAGCAATAGTACTGAAATTAGCAATAATAGTAGTAATAGTAGTAGTTGCAGTAGTAATACTCATAGTAGCAGTTGTAACAGCTGTAGCAATAGTAGCAGTAGTAGCAGTAATAGTAGAAGTAGTAGTAATAGTAGTAGTAGTAGCAGTAACCACAACAACAATAGTATTAGTAGTTGTAGTAGTCCTAGTAGCTGTAATAGTAGTAATAGTAGTAGTAGTAGTAGCAGCATTGTAGCAATAGTAGTAGTCATCGTAGCGGCACTAGCAATAGTAATAGTAGTGATTGTAGTGGTAGCACCAGTAGTCGTAGAAGTAGAAGAAGTAGTTGTAGTTGTAGTCATAGTAGTAGTGGTAGTAGTATTAGTAGTCATTGCAGTAGCTGTAGTACTATCAATAGTAGTAGCAGTAGTAGTATTAGGAGTTGGAAAAGTTGTTGTAGTAGTATTAGCAGCAGCAACAGCAGCAGTACTACTAGTAGTAGTAATAGTAATAGTTGTGTCAGTCATAGTAGTAGTAGTTTTTGTTGTTGTTGAAGTAGAAGTAGTAGCAGAAGTTAAACTAGAAGTAGCAGCGGAAGTAGCGGAAGTCATAGTAGTAGTCGTTGAAGTATAAAAGGTAGTAGTTGTAGTTGTAGTAGAAGTGGCAGTAGTAGTAAAAGTAGCCATAGTCGTAGTAGTCATAATAGTTGCAGCAGTTGTACTCGAAGTAGTAGCAGAAGTGGTAGTTATAGTAGTAGTAGCAGTCGTGCCATCCGTAGTAGAAGTAGAAGTAGTAGTAGAAGTCGTAGTAGTAGCAGTAGTAGTAGCAGTAGTTGTAATAACATCAGCAGCTGCCGCAAAAGCAGCAGCAGTAGTAGTAATTGTAGGAGCTATAGTAGTTGTGGTAGGAGTAACAACAGTGGTAGTTTGACTGGTAGTAGTAGTAGTAGTAGTATCAGTAGTAGTAGCAATTGTAGTAGTAGTAATAGTAGGAGCAATAGTAGTAATAGTAGGAGTAACAACAGTGGTAGTAGTAGCAGAAGTAGAAGTAGTAGCAATAGTAGTTGGAGTATCAGTAGTAGCAGGCGAGGTTGTAGTGGTAGTAGTAGTAGTAGCTGCAGTAGCAGCAGCCGCAGTAGTAGTTGCAATAGTCGTAGAATTAGTTGGAGCAGGAGGAGTAGTTATAGTAGTAGCAGTAGGAGTGGGGTTACTAGTAGCAATAGTAGTAGTAGTTGGTGCGATATCAGCGGATGTAGTAGTAGCAGCAATCCTAGTAGTTGGAGTAGCAGTAGTAGTAGGAGAAGTAGTAGTTGTAGTAGCAATAGCGGTAATAGTAGGAGTAGCAGTTGCAGTAGCAGTTGTTGAAGTAGTAGTAGGAGTATCATTCCTAAAAATAATAGTAGTTGTAGTAGTAGTTACAGCAGGAGTACTAGTAGTAGTAGTTGCCGTAGTGGTAGCGTTAGTAGGAGGAGCAGTAGTAGTGGTATTAGTAGTAGTAATAGCAAAAGTAGTAGCATGTGCGGAACGAGCAATACTAGTCGTTGTTGTTGTAGTAGTAGTAGAAGTGGTAGTAGTAGTATTAGTAGTAGAAGCAGTAGCCGTAGAAGTCACAGTAGTAGTGGCAACAGCAGCAGCCGCCATAGTAGTGGTGGTGGTAGTAGCACTAGTTCTAGTAGTAGTAGTAGTAGTAGTAGTAGTAGTATTAGTAGTAAAAGTAGTAGCAGCAAAAATAGTAGAAGTAATAGTAGTAGTAGTAGTAGTTGTTGTTGTTGTTGTTGTTGTTGTAGTAGTAGTAGTAGTCGCAGCAGCAGCAGTAGTAGTAGTTATTATTGTAGTAGCAATAGTAATAGTAGTAGAAGTTGTGCCTGCAGTAGCGATAATAGTAGTATTAACAGTAGTAGCAGCAATAGTAACCGTAGTAGCAGTAGCAATTGTAGTATTAATAGATGTAGTAGAAGAAGTAGTAGTCGCAGTAGCATTAGCAGCAGTAGCAGCAATAGTACTTGTAATAGTAGTAGTAGAAGTAGTAGTTGTATTAGTAGTAATAGTAGTACTAGTAGTAGCTGTAGTAGCAGAAGCAATAGTAGCAGTAGCAACAATAGTAGTAGTAGCAGCAATAGTAGTAGTAGTTGTAGTAGTAGTATTAGTAGTCCTAGTAGAAGAAATAGCAGCAGTAGCAGTAGTTGTTCTTGTAGTAGTAGTAGCAGTAGAAGTAGCAGTAGTAGTAGGAGAAGTAGTAGTAGTTGTTGTTGTGGTTGTAATTGTAGGGGAAGAAGTCATAGTAGTGGCAATTGCAATAGCAGTATTAGTTTTGATAGTAGTTATTGTTGCTCTTGTAGTAGAAGTAGCAGTAGCTGTTATAGTAGTTGTAGAAGTAGCAGTAGTAGTAGTCGTTGTGATACTAGTCGTAGTGGTCGTACTACTAGTGGCATTTGTAGTAGCCGCAGTAGTAGTTGAAGTAGTCGTTGTAGTAGCAGTAGTAGTAGTAGGAGTAACAGCAGGGATAGTAGCAGTAGTCGTAGTAGCGGTAGTACTAGTACTAGCACCAGTAATAGAAGAAGTAGTTTTAGTAGTAGGTGTAGTATTAGCAACAGTAGCAGTAGTAGTAGTTGTAGTTGTAGTAATATTAGTAGTTATAATACTACCAACTGTTGCAGTAGTAGCAGCAGCCGTAGTAGTACTAGTAGTAGAAGTAGTAGCAGCACGAGTAGTTGTAATAGTAGTTGTAGCAGTAGTAGTAGGAGAAGTAGTAGTAGTAGTCGTAGTAGTAGTAATAGTAGGAGAAGAAGCAATAATAGTAGCAGTAGCAGTAGTGGTAGCAGTATTAGTTTTGATAGTAGTAGTAGTGGTAGTAGTTGTAGTAAAAATAGCAGAAATTGGTATAGTAGTTGTAGAAATACTAGTAGTAGCAGTAGTGGTTATAATAGTCATAGTGGTCAGAGCACTAGTGGCATCAGTGGCAGTACCAGTAGTAGTAGTAGTAGCAGTAACAGTAACAGTAGTAGTAGAAGTTGTAGTAGGAGTGGCAGAAGTGGTAGTTGAAGTAGCGGTAGTAGCAGTTGTAGTAGTAGTAGCAGCAACAGCAGTAATAGTAGAGGTAGTTGTAGCAGTAGGAGTAGTATTAGTAGGAGAAGCAATAGTAGTAGTAGCAATAGTGGTAGCAGCAGTTACGGTAACCGCAGTAGTAGTAGAAGTAGTAGCAGCAATAGTAGTAGTAAAAGTAATAGTTGTGCTAGTAGTGGTAGTAATTGTAGTCTAAGTAGAAGTAGCAATAGTAGTAGTAATATGATTAGTACCAGTAGTAGTAGTAGTAGTGGTATTAGTAGTAATAGGTGTAGTAGTAGTAATAGTAGTAATAGTAGTAGTAGTTGTATTAGTTGTAGTAGTAGTTGCAGTAGTAGTAGTCGTAGTAGTAGTAGTAGTAATAGTTGTTGTTGTTGTAGTAGTAGTAGTAGTACTAGAAGTACTACTAGTATTAGTAGTAGCAGTAGCAAGAGTAGTACTAGTAGTTGTAGTTGTCGTAGGAGGAGGAGTCACCCTAATAGTGGTAGCATTAGTTGTAGTAGTAGTTGTTGTAGTATTAGTAGTAGTAGCAGTAGAAGAAGTATCAGTAGTAGTATCAGAAGTAATAGAAGTAGTAGTATTAGTAGGAGTACAAGTAGTTGTAACAGTAGTGGTAGTAGAAGTGGCAGCAGCAGTAGTAGTAGTAAAAGCAGTAGTAGCAATAGTAGTAGTAATAGTAACATTAGGAGTAGTCGTAGTAGTAGCCATAGTAGGAGGAGGAGTAGTAGTAGTAGTAGTAGTCGTTGTATCGGAAGAAGTAGAAGTAGTAGTAGAAGTTGTAGTAGTAGTAGTTGTTATTGTTGTTACAGTAGTAGTAGTAGTAGTAGAAGTAGTAGCTACAGTAGGTGTAGGAGGAGTAGGAATATTAGTAGTAGAACTAGTCGTCATGGTTGTAGCCATAGTAGTAGTAGTAGTTGTAGTAGTAGTAGCAGCAGCTGGAGGAGTAGTAGTAGTTAGAGAAGTTTTAGAAGTTGTAGCAGTAGCAGTGGTAATAGTAGTAGTAACAATAACAAGAGTAGTATTAGTAGTAGTAGTAGTAGTAGCCGTAACGGCCGTTGTTGTAGTACTTATTGTTGTAGAAGTATTTGTGTTAGTAGTTGTAGTTGTAGTAGTAGTAGTCGTGGTGGTGGTGGTGGTAGTAATAGCACAATAATAGAACAGTAGCAGTAGTAGTTGTTATTGTAGTAGTAGTAGTGGCAATCGCGTTCGTAGTAGTAGTAGTGGCATTCGCAGTCATAGTAGTAGTAGCAGTAGCGGCAGTGGTAGAAGTTAAAATAATATTATGTGTGGCGATAGTAATTATAGTAATAGTTATAGTAGTAGTAATAGTAGTAAAAGGAGCAATAGTAGTTGTTGTAGTAGTAGTAGCAGTAGCAGCAGGAGTAGTAGTAGCAATAGTAGTAGTAGTAGTAGTAGTAGTAATAGAAGTAGCAGTAGGTTTGGTAATAATAGCCGTAGTTGTATGAATAGGAGTAGGAGTAGGAGTAGAAGTAGTAGTAAAAGAAGAAGAGAAGTAGTAGTAGCAGTAGTAGTAGCAGCGGCAATAGAAGTAGTAGTAGTAATGGGAGTAGCAGGAGTAGGAGTAGTGGTAGAAGTAATGGTGTTAGCAGTAGCAACAGCAAAAGCGGTAGTAGTATTTGTAGTAGTTGTAGTAGTTGGCATAGTATTAGTACTATAAGTTGTAGGAGGAGTAGTTGTAGGAGCAGTGGTAGTTGTAGTAGTTGTAGTAGTGGTAATAGTAGTAGTAGTAGGAGTGGTAGTAGCAGTAGAAGTTGGAGTCAGAGTAGTACCAGTAGTAGAAGTAGTAGTAGCAGCAAAAGTCAGAGTAGGAGTAGTAACAATAGTAGTAGTAGTTGTAGCTGTGGTAGTTGCCACAGTAGTAGCAGGAGTAGAAGTAGAAGTTGTAGTACCTGTAGCTTTAGTAGTAGTAGTAGTAGTTGGAATAGTAGTAGTCGTTGTTGTAGTAGTTCTTGTAGTTGTACTAGTAGGAGTAGTAGTAGTTGTAGTAGTAATATTTATAGTGGTAGTAGTAGTAATAGCAGTAGTTGTAGTAGTATTGGTAGTAGTAGTAGTAGTAGTCATAGTAGTAGTAATAGTAACAGTAGCAGTAGTAGTCGTAGTTGTAGTACCCGAAATAGTAATTGTAATAATAGCGATAGCAGCAGTAGTAGTAGTGATAGCAAGAGTGTTAGGAGTAGTTGTCTTTGGAGTAGTAGTAGTAGTAGGAGTAGTAGTAATGGTGGTAGTAGTAGTAGTAACACTAATGGTAGGTGTAGTACGAGAAGTAGTAGAACTAGCAGTAACAGCAGCAGTAGTCGCAGAAGTAGTAGTTTTTGTATTAGTATTGGTAGTAGTAGTAGTAGTACCAGTAGAGTTGTAGTAGTATTGGTAGTAGTTATAGTAGTAGAGTTGTTGTAGCAGTAGTAGTAGCAGTAGCAGTAGTTGTAGTAGCTGTAGTGATAGTAGTAGTAGTAGTTGTTGTTGTTGTTATTGTTGTTGTTGTAAGACAAGTTGTAGCAAGACTAGTCATCGTAATATTAGTAGTAGTGGTAGCACCGGTAGCTGTAGTAGCAGTAGTAAAAGTTGTAGTAGCAGCAGCAGCCAGCGCAAGACTACGAGTAGCAGTATAATGATCAGGAATAGTAGTTGTTGTAGCAAAAGTAGAAATAGGTGGAGAAGTAGTAATTATACTAGTAGTAGCACAAGTTGGAGTAGGAGTAGTAGTAGTAATTCTGCTGTTGTTGCTGTTGCGACTACTACTACTATCACTAACACTACTGCTACTAATACTGCTGCTAGAACCACTAGTCCTACTTCTACTACTACTGCTACTGCTCCTACTGCAGCTTCTACTTCCGCTACTACTACTATTGCTACTATTACGATTACTACTGCAACTACTTTCTCTACTATTACTACTATTACGACTACTACTACTACTACTTTTTCTACTATTGCTACTAGTATGGCTACTACTACTATTGCCATAGCTGCAGCTGCTGCTACTATTACTTCTACAACTGCAACTACTACTATTACTAATACTACTGCGACTGCTGTTCATACTGCCACTACAACAACAACTACTACTGCTTCTCCTGCAACAACAACAACTAGTACTACATCTCCTCCTACAATTATTGTTGTTACTACCACTACTGCCATAACTACTGCTACTACAAATATTACTACTACTACTTCTTCTCCTGCAACAACAACAACTAGTACTACATCTCCTCCTACAATTATTGTTGTTACTACTACTACTGCTATAACTACTGCTACTGCTACTACTATTGCTGCTGCTGCTGCTCCTTCTACTACTGCAATAACAGCTACAACTACAACAACTACTACTGCTGCTGCTTCGGCTTCTACTACTGCAACGACAGCTACAACTACAACAACAACTACTGCTGCTACTACTACAATTACTACTGCTGCTGCTACTACTATTATCACGACTGCTACTACTTCTAATACTACTACTATTACTGCTGCTACTGCAAACAATACTACTAGTATTACAGCTACTGCTACTACTGCAACTACAACAACAACAACTACTTCTACTGCTACTCCTAACACTCCTAAAACTTCGACTACTACTACTCCCACTACTCCTGCTATAACTACACTCCTACTATGACTACAACAACAACTACTATTACCACTACTACTACTACAACTAATATTATTACTCCTACTGCCACTACTACTACTCCTACTGCCACTACTACTACTACTCGTACTAATAAAACAACTCCAAACACTCCTACTACAACAACTACGTTGACTACCAGTACTGCTACTACTACTTCTATTTCCACTTTTACTATTACTACTACTACTACCGCTACTGCTATTACTACTATTGTTGTTACTATTACTACTACTACTACTACTACTACTACTACTACTAATATAATTGCTACTATTACTACTCTTACAACTACTAGAACTGCTACTACTAATACTAACACTACTACTCCTACTACTACTACTACTACTAATACTAACACTGCTACTTCTACCACGACTACTACTACGACTACTACTACTACTAATACTAACACTGCTACTTCTACCACGACTACTACTACTACTACTACTACAACTTTTACTACTACTACTACCGGTCCTGGCACTCCTACGACTTCTACAACTCCAACTCCAACTACAACTAATACGACTACTACTACTGCTACTGCTACTACTGCTATCATTACGGCTACTCTTACTGCAACTATTGCTCCTACTACAATTACTATTACTACTACCACTCCTACTAATACTACTACTACTATTGCAACAACTGCTACCACTACTACTACCACTACTATTACTACTACGCTTACTCCTACTACTGCTACAACAACTACTACTACCCCTACACCAACGACTACAACTCTGACTACTACGCCTACCGCAACTCCTACCACTACTACCACAACTACTGTTACTACTACTATAGAAACTACTATTACCACTACTACTACAACTACTACTACTACTACTACTACTACTACTATTACTACGACTACTACTACATCTACTACTAGTGCAATTGCTACTATTACAACTCCTACTACTACTGTTACTGCTACAACTAATACCAACACTACTACAACTACTACTACTACCACCACTACTACTACTACCACCACCACCACCACCACCACAACTACTAGAATTCCTACTCCCACTCCTACTACAGCTACAGCTACTACTCCTACTATTACTCCTACTTCTACTGCTACAGCTACTACTACTATAACTCCTACATCTACTACTACTCCTCCTACTACTACTACACCAACTATGACAACTACTACTACTCCAACTTCTATTACTACTGCTGCTACTACTACCACCACTACTACTATTACAACAATAACAACAACCACTACAGGCACTACAACTACTAATACAACTAATATTCATACTCCTACTCCTACTACTGCAACTATTATTCCTACGACTACTGCTACTACTACACCTACACCAACTCCTACTGCTACAACTACTCCTACTATAGCTACTCCTACTACTACTACGCCCACTATGACTCCTACTCCGACTCCTTCGACTGCTACTGCCACTACTACTACCATTACTACTACTACAACAACTACAACAACAACTACTACAACTACTACTACTTCAACTACTAGTACAATAGCTACTACTACTACTACTACTACTACTACTAATACTAACACTACAACTACTACTACTACTATGACTACAACTTCTACAACTACAACTCCTATAACAAGTACTACTATTACACTCCTACTACTAGTACTACTCTGTTGCAGCTACTATGGCTACTAATACCACTGCTACTACTACTAGTATTATGACTACTACTCCTACTACTACTACTACACTCCTACTACTACTATTGTTGTTGCTGCTGCAAATACTAATACTTCTACTACTATGGCTACTACTACTACTACGACTGCTGCAGCTGCTACTACTAGTACTACAAGTATTACTACAACTACTACCACTGCTGTTGCGGCTACTACTGCACTACTACTACTTCAACTACTACCACTACTACTACTACTATTATGCCAACTACTGTTGCAGCTAATACTACTGCTACTACTACTATTGCTACTTATACTGCTGCTACTACTACTATTGCTGCTACCACAACTGCTACTACTACTGCTGCTATAACAACAACAACAATTACTACTACTAATACTAATACTACGACTACTACTTCTACTACTACTACAATTTATACTACAACTACTACTACTGCTACTAATATTGCTGTTGTTGCTACCTCTATCACAACTACAACTGCTACTACTTTTACTACTACTACGACAATTACTACTCATACTACTACTGCTACTATTACTACTACAACTACTTGTACTACTTCTGCTACTACTTCTCCAACTCCAACTCCTACAACTTCTACCACTCCTACTACTCCAACTACCCCTACAACAACTACTACTACTACTAAAACTACTACCACTACTACTGCTGCTGCTGCTGCTACTATTACCATCATAACTACTACTTCTAGTACTTCTTCTACTACTTCTATTACTAGTACAATTGCTACTACTATTACTACCATTACTACTCCTAATACTCCAACTACAGCTAGTACTATTACTACTACAGCTACTCCTCCTACAACTACTCCAAACACACCTACTACTACTGCTACTACTGCTGTTACTGCTATTACTACTAATATTGCTGCTACTTGTACTACTACAGCTGCTATTACTACTACTACTACCACCACCACCACGACTACTACTACTACTACTGTTGCTGCTGCTGCTAAAACAACTACTGCTACGACTACTACTCTGACTGCTGCCACCACCACTACTGCTAATACTATAGCTACTTCTACTACTACCACTACTCCAACTCTAACTGCGACTAATGCTCCAACTACTATTACCACCACCACTACAACTACTACTGTCGCTACTGCTCCTTATACTATTCCAATTCAAACTACTACTACTACTACAACAACAACTACAGCTACTACTACTACTACTAAGATTAGTACTACTTATACTACTACAACAACTACTTCTACTACTACTACTACTCAGCTACTACTACTCCTACTACTTCTACTAAGATGGCTACTACTACTAATAATACTACTACTAGAACTACTACTACAATTCCAACTACTACTACTACTACTATTACTACTAATACTACTCCTACTTCCACTACAACTACTACTATTACGACATCTACTACTATTCCAACTCCTACTCCTACTACTATTACTACTACTACTAATACTACTACTTCTACTACTATTCCTACTCCTACTCCAACTCCTACTACTAATACAACAACAACAACTGCTGCTACCACAACTCCAACAACTACAACTCAAACTACTACTCCTACTACTACAACTACTACTACTACTACTACTACTACTACTACTCCTACTACTACTACTACTACGTCTACTGCTACTATTAGTACTACAACTAATACTATAGCTACTACTACTACTAATACTAATATTACCACTGCGTCTGCCACTACCACCACTGCAACTGCTAGTACTACTACTAAAATAATAATACTGCTACTTCAACTACTACTCCTACTATTACTGCCACTCCTACTGCTACTACGACTACTACTACTACTATAACTACTTCACCTACTACCATAGTTACTACTACTACGACAACTACTAATACGATAACTACTACAACAACTACTACTATTGCTATTGCTAATACCACTACTCCGATTACTACCACTACTACGACTACTACAACAACAACAACAACTACTACAACTATAATGACGACCACTACTATAACAACGACAACAATAACTACTACTAGTACCACTACTCCAACAACTACAACTCCTACTAATATTACTACTATTCCTACTACTACTACTACTACAACTACTCCTACTCAACTCCTATTGCTACTGCTACTTATAGTACTGCTACTACTACTACTCCAACTACAACTACTATTACTACTACTACTACTACTACTACTACTACAACAACAACAACAACAACAAAAACCACTACTACTACTAATACTACTATAAATACTGCAGCTACTACTGCTACAACTTCTACAACTACACCTCCTACAGCTACTACCGTTCCTACTACAACTGCTACTAATACTACTATTGCTACACCTACTCTAACTGCCACAACCGCTACTACTACCGCTGCTACTATTATTACAACAACTACTATTACTACTACCCCTACAACTGCTACTATGCCTACTATTACTCCTACTCAAACTCCTCCTACTACTACTACTACTGCAACAACTACTATTACTACTACTGCTGCTACTACTACTATGACATACTACTACTACTGCCACTACTGCTACTACTCCTTCTACTACTACTAGTACTACTACTACAACCACCTCTGCTACTACTACTATTACTACTACTGCTACAACTACAACTACTGCTACAACTCTTGGTACTACTACAACTACTACTATTAGTATTACTACTGCTAGTACTACTACCACTACAGCTACTACTCCTACTACTCCTACTATCACTACTACTACTACTACTACATGCTGCTGCTGCTACCACCACTATAACTACCACTACCACTAGTACTATTACTACTCCTACTACTATGACTATTACAACTTGTACTAATACTACAACTCCAAACTATCCTACAATAACTACTGTTACTACTGCTATTGTTACTACTACTACAACTACTTCCACTACTACTACTATGACTACTGCTACTACTACTATTACTACTACTACTGCTAATACCACTGTGACTTCTACTACTACTGCTACCACTACTGCTGCTGCTCCTGCTACTACTAGTAGTACTACTACTACCATCACTACTGCTACTGCTCCTGCTACTACTACTGCTACTACTACTATGCCTTCTACTACTACTACTACAACTACTGCTACTAATCCTACTATTACTACTACTAATATTCGTACTACTACTGCTACTGCTATTGCTACTCCAACTACTACTACTATTGCTACTACTATTCCTACTCCAACTACTACTCCTACTAATACTACTACTAATACTACCCCTATTCCAACTATTACAACTCCTCCTACTACTACACCTAGTACTACTACTGCTACCACGCCTACTACAACAACAACAACTAACACAACTGCTATTGCTACTACTACTACTATTCTAACTCTTACTCCTACTGCCACTACTAGCTCTACAGCAACTCCTTCTGCTTTTTCTACCCCAACTACAACTACTACCCCTACTCCATCTACTACTACGCCTACTATTACTACTCCAACCGCTACTACTACTACTGCTACTAGTACTTCTGCGACTACCGATACTACTACTATTGTGACTACTACTACTACTACTGTCACTACTACTACAACTATTATTACTATTGCAACTGCCACTACTACTACTACTACTACTACTACTACTACTACTACTACTACTACTCCTGCTGCTGCTGCTACCACTACTACTGCTACTCCTACTGCTACTCCTCCTAATCCAACCCCTACTCCTAGTACCACTACTACTAATACTGCCCTTACTGCAACTATTACAACTCCTCCTCCTCCTCCTCCTCCTCCTCCTCCTCCTCCTACTACTACTACTACTACAACAACAACAACTACTACAAGTGCTCCTACTCCATCTCCTACTCCTACTACTAAGGCTACTAATACTACCCCTACTCTAACCATTCCAACTCCTACTACTACTACTACTGCTACCACTACTACAACTACTATAACTACAACAACAAAAATAACTACTACTACTAGTACTACTGCCACTACTACTTCTACTACTAATATGACTACTACAACTACTATTCTTACTCTTACTCCTCCTACTGCTACTACAAGCCCGACTCCAACTTCTTCTTCTTCTACTACTACTACTAATACAACTACTACTACCGCTTCTACTACTAATACAATTGCTACTACTACTACTCCTCCTACAACTACTACTAATACTAACACTACTACTACTCATAACACTCCTACAACTTCTATGACTACATACTACTCCTACCACTCCTACAAGTCCTACCACTACTACAACTTCCATACTCCTACTACTACTGCTACTACTACTACTCTTATGGCTACTCCTAGTAGTACTACTACTCTTACCACTGCTACTACTACTACTACTCATACTAATACTACTACTATAATCACTCTGACTACTACTACTAGAACTAATACTACTACTGTTAATACTAATACAACAACAAATACTACTACTACTACTGCAACTACTGCTGTTGCTGCTGCTGATGCAACTGCTACTACTATTACTTTTACTACTACTACTACTACTTCTACTACTACTTTACTACCAGTGCGACTGCTGCTACAACTAAAACTATAGCTACCACTAATACTACTCCTACTACTACTACTGTTGTTGCTGCTACTCCTACTACTATAACTATTACTACCACAACAACTACTACTACTATAGTTGCTGCAACTGCTGCTACTATTACTATTGCTACAACTACAACTACTACTACTGCTGCTGCTGCTACTAATATTACAACCAATATTGCTACTACTATTGCTACGACAACTACTTCTCCTAATACAATTACCACTACTACTACAACGACTACTATAACTAATAATACTTTTGCGACTATTACAACTGCTAGTACGAGTATTACTACTACTTCACCACTACTACTGCTACTACGATGACTACTACTACTAATTCTACCGAAATTACTACAACAACTACTACTGCTACTACAGCTACGACAACTACTACTACACCAACCACTGCTACAATGGCTACTACTGCTGCAACTACTACCACTATCTCTACTTCTACTACTACAACAACTACTGCTGCTACAAAAAACAAATACTACTATTGCTACTAGTACTACTAGTTCAACAACAAATACAACTTCTACTACTACTTCTACAACTAGTTCTCCTATAGCAACAACTACTACTACAATACTACTACTACTACTTCTACTACTACGACTACTGCTATTGCTACATCCTCCAAAACAACTGTTAATACTACTACTATTATTACTACTACTTTGACTACAACTTCTGCTACTGCTACTACTACTAATACTTCTACAACTATCACTTTTGCGACTACTTCTACTACTATTACGGCTGCAACTACTACTAATACTTTTTTGACTACTACTGCTACTGCTACTACTATGTCTATTACAACAACAAGAACTACTATTGCTAATACTATTACTGCTACTGCTATTACTTCTACTACTACTAGTACCACCACTTCTGTAATAACTACTGCTACCTGTACTACTACTACTCCTACTACTGCTACTACTGTTACTGTTACTACTGCTACTACTACTACTACCACTACTACTACTACTATAGCTACAACTGCTATTACATTGACCTCTACAACTACTATACTACTATGACTACTGCTACTACTCCTGCTATTGCTTCCACTATTGCTAATAATTTAACTACTACTACTACCACTACAGCTGCCACTATAGCTGTTTTTGTTGCTACTACTGCTACAACTACTACAACTACAACTACTGCTGCTACAACTACTACTACACTAACAACAACTACTACTACCGTTGCAATACTACTAATAACATTACTACTATTGCTACCACTGCTGCAACAGCTACTAGGCCTACCACCACTGCTACTACTACTACAACAACAACTACTACTACTATAATAGCTACTACTACTACAATAACAACTACTACTTCTACAACTACCACTACTACTACAATGACAACTACTACTACTAGAATAGCTACTACTACTACTGCTATTACTGCTGCTGCCACTGCTATCGCTACTGCTACTAAAACTACAACTACACCTACCCCTAATACTTCTGCTCCCACTACTACTACTACTACTACTACTACTACTACTACTACTACTACTACTACTACTACTACTACTGCTGCTGCTGCTGCTATAGCTACTACTATTATTATTACTACCACTACAGTTGCTACTTCTGCTACCTGTAGTACTATTGCTACATCTACTACTAGTAATACTACTACTACTAGTGCTAGTGTTGCTATAAATGCTTCTACTGCTACTCCAACTATTTATCTTACTATTACTAATACTACTATGGCTACAACTTTTACTACCACTACAACTACTACTACTTCTGCAGCTACTACAACTACTACTACTACCGCTACTAATGCTACTAGTTATGCTGCAACTACTGCTACTGCTTCTACTGCAATAACTACTACTACTATTGCTACTACTACTCGTACTACTACTATTGCAAGTACCACTGCGACTACTACCACCTCTACTACTACTACAACTACTTCTACCACTACTCCTATGACTACTACTTTTCCTACTACTATAACTACTACGACTGCTACTGCTCCCACTACTGCTACTACTACTAGAATGATGGCTGATACAACCACAACAACAACTACTACTACAACTATCACTTCTTCTACTACTACTACTACTTCTGCTACTATAACTGTGACTGTTAACACTACTACTACTACCATTACTGCTACTACTGCTACTGCTACCATTGCTACCACTGCAGCTATTATTAATACTACTGCTACAACTGCAACTACTACTACTACTATGACCACTACTACTACTACTAATGCTGCTACTACTACTATAAGCACTACCGATGCTGCTCCAACTACTACTACTACCACTGCTGCTACTACTGCTACTACTACTACTAGTACTACTACTGATGTTGCTGCTATTACTACTACTACTACCACTTCTGCTACAATTGCTACTACTACTACTTCTCCAACTACTACTTCTTCTACTACTACTATTGCTACTGCTACTACTACTGCTACTGCTGCTGCTACAACTACGACTACTACAATGACTACAGCAACTACTACTGCTGCTACTACGATTAATGCTACTACTAATACTACTACAACAACTACTACTACTATTGTAGATCTTGCTACTACTACTACTACTAGTTCTGCTGCTATTGTAGATGTTGCTACTACTACTACTACTACCACTAGTGCTCCAACTACTACTACTAGCAATACTACTACAACTACTACTGTTACTGCTAATGCTCCTACTATTTCTACTACTACTACTACTACTAATATTTCTTGTACTACTACTACTATTTCTATTATGACTACAATTGCTACTAATACTTCTTCCACTACTACTACTACTGCTTTCGTAGCTACTACTACTGCTACTGTTGCTACTTCTACTGCTATTACTATTACTGGTACTGCTACTAATACTACTATACCTACTTCTTCTCCTACTGCAACGACTGCTCCACCTACTGCTACAACTGGCACTACTACTACCTCTCCTACTTCTCCAACTACTACTTCTCCTGGAACTACTACTACAAATACAAATAATGGTGCCACAACTACTGCTACTACTACTACCACTACTCTTACAACAACGGCTGCTACAGTTGCTGTTGGTGCTATTTCTAGTACTACTCTGATTATAGTTGTTACTACTACTACAACTACCAATACTATGACTACTACCACTACTACTACTATTACTACACCTACTGGTACGTTAACAACTACTACTACTCTGACTACTGCTACTACTACAACCAATACTACAACTAATCCTATTGCTACTCCTACTACTACTCCTACTACTACTACTACTACTACTCCTACTACTACTACTAGTACTACTACTACTACTCCTACTCCTAAACTAATTCCTACTACATCAACTATAACTACCATAACTACCACTACTACTACTACTACTACTACTACTACTACTACAACTACTACAACTACTACTACAACTACTAATACTACTACTACAACAACAACAACAACAACTACTACTACTACTAGCACTATTGCTACAGCTGCTCCTACACCGACAACTACTACTACTATTGCTGCTGCTATTGCTACTACTACATTTGCCACTCTTCTAGCAACGGCTATTACTACTACTACTATTACTACTATTTCTACTACTATTCTTCCAACAACTACTCCTACTAATACATTTACTTCTACAACTGTACTACTACCACTATTACTATGACTACTACAGCTACTACTACTCCAACTATTACTACTACTTCTACTACTAGTGCCACTACTACTACTACTATTATTACTACTGCTGCCAGTACTACTTCCACTGTTACTCCAACTACTACTACTACTACTACTTCCACCAATACTGCAGCTAGTAATACTATTACTACCACTACAGCTACTAGTAATACTACTACTACTACTACTCCTGCTACTACTACTGCAACTACTACTAATGCTACAACTACTAGTACTCCTACTGCTGCTGCTACTACTACTACTATAAATACTACCCAACTACTACTGTTATTTGTACTAGTTCTACTTCTGCTACTATTGCTAGTACTACTACTACTACTACCAGTACTACTACTTCCACTTTTACTACTGCTACTATTGCTGCTGCTGCTAGTGCTGCTACTATAACTATTGCTGCTACAACAACTACAACTATTACCACTACTATAGCTACTAATAATCCTGCTGCTGCTGCTACTACTACAACTACTAGTAATCCTGCCCCAACTGCTACTACTACTACTAGTACAACTATTACTACTATTACTACAACCGCTGCAACAACCACTATTATTCTTCCGACTTCTGCTACTGCCACTACTGCTACTACTGCTGCTACTGCTACTACTACTGGTACTGCTACTACTACTACAACAACTACGGCAACTAATACAGCTACTATTACCACTACTACAATTACTACTGCCAACACTATTGCTACTCCTGCTCCTACTCCTCATCCTCCTCCTCCTCCTCCTCCTCCTCCTCCTACTACTACTACTACTATACTACTACTACTACTACTACTACTACTACTATTATTATTGCTAGTACCAATAGTGCTGCTACTATTACTACTACTACTACAACTACAATTACTACTACTACTATTACTACTACTGCTACTTCTACTACTACTCCTGCTGCTACTATAGCTAATACTTCTACAACAACTACTGCTAGTAATACTACCACAACAATACTACTACTACTACTACTATTACTACTACTACAACTCCTATTACTGAATTTGGTTCTACTACTTCTATTTCTACTACTTTTACTACTACTATTACGACTACAACTACTACTATAGCTTGTACTATTGCTACTTATACTACCACTGTTACTGCTACAATGACTTATGCTACCGCTACTACTGCTGCTACTATTGCTACTACTACTACTACTATAGCTACTATGACACTACCACTACTACTCCTCCTCCTCCTCCTCCTACTACTACTACTACTACTACTGCTACTACTACTACTATAACAACAACAATAGCAACAACAACAACTACTACTACTACTCCTCCTACTACTACTCCTACTGCTGTTGCAGCTGCTTCTGCTACTATTACTGCTGCTGCTTGTAGTACTACTTCTACTACTAATACTACTACTACAACAATACAACTACTATTAATACTACTGCTACTACTATTGCTACCACTTCTGCTACTACGATTGCAACTACTACTACTACTACTACTACAATTGTTACAGCTAAAATGCTACTACTACTACTACTTCTTCTACTGCAACAATAGGTACTACTACTACTACTACTAAGACTACTACTTTTGCTACTACTACTACTACTTCTCCGACTGCAACTATAGGTACTACTACTATCACTACTACGACTAATACTTCTACTTCAATTATTGCCACTTCTCCTACTACTACAATGACTAATGCAACTGCTACTACTGTTGCTACAATTGCTACTACTACTACTACAGCTGCTATGACACTACTACTACTACTACTTCTGCTGCTAGTACTTCTTTGAGTACCGCTACTACTACTAATACTATAACTACTATAAATACTATTACTACTGCTATTATTGCTTCTACTACTACAAATAGTCCTGCTACTGCCACTACAACTGCTACTTTCGCTACAATTGCTACTAGTTTGGCTACCAGTACAACAACAACTACTACTACCACTACTTCTCGTACAACAACAACAACGAATACTACTACTACAATAATAACTACTTCTACTTTTACTACTACTTCTACTCCTACATCCACTAATACTACTACTACTATAATAACTCCTGCTACAATGGCTACTTTTGCTACTATTCCTACTACTCCAACTACTACAAATACTACTGCTACAACAACTTCTACTACTAAAAATACTACTACTACAATACTACTATTACTATTACTAATACTACTGCTACTATTACTGCTACGATAACTACTACTACTGCTACTTCTACCCATACTGCTACTCTTGTTCTTGCACCTATTCCTACTACATCTCCGACTCCTACTACTTCTACTATTACTACTATCACTACTTCTACTAGTACTAATACTAGTACTACTACTACTACTAATACTACTACTACTACTATTGTAACTACTTTTGCTCCTATTACTACTACTTCACCTTCTGCTACTAATACTACTACTACTACCCCTATTACCACTACTAGTATTGCTTCTACCACTTCTACTACTACTACTCCCACTAATACTACTACTCCACTACTACTTATACTACTTCCACTACTGCTACAATAACTACTTCTACTTCTACAACTGCTGCTACTATTGCTACTACTACTACTATTACTACAACTACAACAATTTCTCCTACTACCGCTACTAGTTCTACTACTACTAATACTACTACAACTAATGATACTATTGCTGCTACTTCTACTACTATAACTACTAGTACTACTACTATTGATACTGCTGCTACTACTACCACTACAATAGCAACTACTACAACTAGTACCACTACTGTTGTAGCTAAAGCTACTGATGTTGCTTCTCCTACTACTACAACTACTATTTCTAGTACTGTTCAAATTAGTACCATTACTACTATGGCTACTGCTACTACTAATACTACTACTAATACTATTGCTACTACTACTACTACTACTGCTACTTCTATGACCTCTAAAACTACTAATATAGCTACTACTACTACTACACTACTACTACTACTACAACTACAAGCACTGCAACTACTGCAACAACTACTCCTATTAATACTACTACTACTACTACTACTGCTACTACTACTACTACTACTACCACTACTCCTACTGTTACAACTACTACGACAACTACTCCTACTTGTACTATTACTACTACTACTACTACTACGACTACTTTTGGTTCTACTACTTCTATTACTACTACTTTTACTACTACTACTACTACAATTATTGCTATAACTATGTCTACCACGATTGATACTAGTACTATTCAGCTATAACTATTGATACAACTAGTACACTACTGATACTAGTATTATTACTGCTACAACTAGTATTGTTACCGCTACTACTATTACTACTACTTCTTTTGTTACCACTACTACCACTAATAGTACTGCTGCTGCTGCTGCTAGTACTACAAGTACTAGTACTATTGTGACTATTGTTGTGACTACTATTGCTAAAACTATTACTACCAATACTACTACCGCTATGGCTACTACTACTACTGCTACTGCTAATGCTAACACTACTGCTACTACTACTACAACTGCTACTACTAATACCAATACTACTACTGCTGCTACTGATACTATTACTACTGCTGCTACTACTACTACTGCTACTGCTGCTACTACTACTACTACTACTACTATTGCTGCTACTGCTGCTGCTGCTCCTACTAATACTACTACCACTTCTGTTACTATGATTGCAACTACGACTACTACTACTACAACTACTTCTACTAAAATGCTACTGCTACTACAACTTCTCCTACTACAACAATAGGTACTACTACTACTACTACTACTACTACTGCTGCTATTGCTACTACTACTTCTCCTACTGCAACTATGGGTACTACTACTATTACTACTCTGACTGCTACTATAGCTTCTACTACTACTACTTCTCCTACTACTACTATTACTACTATAATGACTAATGCTACCACTACTACTGCTGCTACTATTGCTACTACTACTACTACTACTAGTACCATAGCTACTATGGCACTACTACTACTACTACTACTACTAATGCTATAATTTTTGTTGCTACTACTACTTCTACTGCTAGTACTTCTGATAGTACTACTATTGCTACTACAACTGCTACTTTTGCTACTATTGCTACTACTAGGGCTACCACTACAACAATAACTAATACTACTAGTACTATAATAACTATTGCTACCTCTACTACTACTTCTACTACTACTACTACTACTACTACTACTATTACTAATACTACTAAAATAACTACTACTACTACTATAAATACAACTAATACCAATACTAGTATTGCTGTTGCTACTACAAATACTACTAGTACTACTACTACCACGACTACTTCTACTATGACCGCCAATACTACTGCTACTACTATCAGCACCACCACTTCTACTACACCTACCACTACTACTACAATGACTATTAATACTACTACTACTACTACCACCACCACTACTACTACTACTACTACAACTACTACACTACTACTAGAATGACTTCTACACAACTACTACTAATATTGCTCATACTACTACTACTAATACTACTACTGCTACTACTACTACTACCACTACTACTACTACTACTACTAGTACTAGTACTACTACTACTACTACTACTACTAGTACTACTACTACTACTACTACTACTACTACTACTACTACTACTACTATTGCTGCTATTGCTTCTGCTGATGCTACAACAACTCATGCTACTACTTCAATTCTGACTCCTAAAATCACTCCTACAGTTACTACTACTACTAGCACTAAAGTAGCAGTAGTAGTAGTTATTATTGTAGTATTAGTACTAGTAGTCATGGTAGGAGTAGTGGTAGGAGTGGGAGCTAGCAGAGGAGTAGTAGTAGTGGTAGTAGTACTAGTAATAGCGGCATTCATAGTAGTTATACTAGTTTTAGTAGTAGTGATAGTTATAGTGGTCATAGTTGTTGTAGTAGTAGGAGTAGTAGTAGGAGTAGGATTAGGAGTAGTAGTCATAGTAGTAGTAGTAGCAATAGTAGTAGGAGGAGGAGTAGTAGTAGTAATAGTAGTTATAGTAGTAGTAGCAGTGGCCATAGTAGCATGAATAGTAGTAGTAGTAGTAGGTGTAGAAGTTATAGTAGTAGTAGTAGTCATAGTAGGAGTAGCAGAAGTACTATGAGTTGTAGATGTGGTAGAAGTGGTAGTAGCAGTAGTAGTTATAATAGTAGCATTAGTAGATGTAGTAGGAGTAGTCATAGTAGTAGTAGTATGAGTAAAAGTAATAGAAGTAGTAGTACTATTAGTATTTGTAGTAGTAATAAGAGTAGTAATCACAGTAGTATTAGTAGTAGTAGTAGTAGTAGTAGTTGTAGTATTAGTAGTAGTTGTAGTAGTTGTAGGGGCAGTAGCAATAGCAGTAGTAGTTGGTGTATAGATTATAGTAGTACTAGTTGTCATTGTTGTAGTGGTAGTAGTGGTAGTAGCAATAGTGGTGGTGGTGGTAGTAGTGGTAGCAGTAGTAGCAGCAATAGTAGTAATGGTAGTAGCAGTAGCAATAGTGGTTGTAGTATGAGTGAAAGTGGCAGTAGTAGTGGTTGTAGTACTAGTAATGGTAGAAGCGGTAGTAGTTGTTGAAGTAACAATAGTGGTAATAGAAGTAGTAGTAGTAGAAGTTGCAATAGTTATAGCAGTAGTAAGAATAGCAATAACAATGGTTGTAGTTATTTTAGTAGTAGTAGCACTTTTAGCAGCCGTAGTAGTACCAATTATAGTAGTTGTTGTCCCACTAGTATTACTAGTAATAGTAGATGTAGCGGTACTAGTATCAGTAGTAGTAGTAAGAGTAGTAGGAGTAGCAATAGTGTAGCAGTACTAGTGGCAGAAGCAATTATAGTAGCAGTAGTAGTGGCAGTAGTAGCGGTAGTAGTAGCAGTAGTAGTTGTTGGAAGGGTAGTAGTAGTAGTAGTAGCGATAGCAATGGTAGTAGTAGCAGAAGTGCTAGAAATAGTGGTAGCTGTAGCAAAAGTACTACTACTAGTAGTAGTAGCAGTAGTAGTGTTGGTGTTACCACTAATAGCAGTAGTAGTAGTAGTAGCAAAAGTAATAGCAATAGTACAAGTACTAGTAGTAGCAATAGTAGTAGCTGTTGTAGTAGCAGCTGTAGTAGTAGTAGTAGTATTAGGAGTAGGAGAATTAGTTGTAGATGTAGTAGTAGTAGCAGCAGCAACAGTACCATCAGTAGCAGCAGTAGTAGTAGTAGTTGCATTAGTTGTAGCACTAGTAGTAATAGGAGCCGTAGTAGTAGTAGTAGCAGTAGTAGTAGCAGTAGTGGCTTTAGTAGCAGCAGCAGCAGCAATAGTAGCAATAGCAGTAGTTATAGTAGTAGTAGTGGTAGTTGTAGCATTAGTAGTAGTAGCAGTACTATTTCTAGTATTAGTAATAGTAATAGCTGTAGCAGAAGTAGTAGTAGTTGTTATTGTTGTAGTAGTAGTAGTAGCAATGGTCATAAAAGTGGTATTAGTCATGTGGTAGTAGTACTAGTAGTAGTAATCATACCAAAAGTAGTAGAAGTAGAAGTGGAAGCAGTAGAAGTAGCAGTCATTATAATAGAAGTAGTAGTAATCGTAGTTATAGTAGTAGTAACAGCAGCAACAACAAAAGCAGTAGTAGTACTAGTAGTTGTAGCAACAACAGCAGTAGTAACAATAGTAGCAGTAGTCGAAGCTGCAATAGTAGTAGCAGTAGTAATATTAGTAGTGGTAAACACAGTACTAGTAATAGTATTAGTTGTAGCAATAGCAACAATAGCACAGTAGTAACAGTAGTAGTAGTAGTCACAGCAACAGCAATAGCAGCAGCGGTAGCTGTAGTAGTAGTGGTAGTAGTATTAGCAGTAGCAGTAGCAATAGTTGTGGTTGTTGTTGTTGTAGTAGTAGTAGTAGTAGCAGCAGCAGCGGTAGTAGCAGTAGTGGTCGTATCGGCAGCAGCTGTGGTAGAAGAAGTAATCGCAGTTGTAGTAGTAGCAGCAGCAGTAGTCCTACTACTACTAGCGGTTTTAGTAGTAGTAGTAGCCATAGTAGTACTAGTAGTATTAGTTGTAGTAGTGGTACAAGTAGTAGTAGTAGTAGAAGTAGTAGTAGTAGTAGTAGCCATAGTAGTAGCAGTAGTATTTGGAGCGGGAGAGGTAGTTGTTGATGTAGTAGCAGTAGCAGAAGTGATAGCAGTAGCAACAATAGCAGTTATAGTAGTAGTCATTGCATTAGTTATAGGAGTAGTAGTAGTAGGAGTAGTAATAGCAGTAATAGCAGTGGTGGTAACAGTAGTGGCTTTAGTAGCAGTAGTAGTATTAGTAGTAATAGCAATAGCAGCAATAGTAGCAGTAGTTGCCATAGTACTAGCTGTAGTAGCTGTAGTTGTAACTGTAGGAGTTGTAGTAGCAGTTGTAGTAGCAAAAGTAGTTGTAGCAGTAGCGATAGTAGCAGAAGTAGCAGCAGTAGTAGTAATGGTAATAGCAACAGCAGAGGTAGCAGCTGTAGTAGTAGTTGCAATAGTCAAAGTAGTAGTAGTAGTCGTAGTAGTGGCAATAGTTCTAGTAGTAATAGGCAAAGTAAAAGTAGTAGCTATAGTACAAACAATAGGAGAAGTAAAAGCACTAGCGGTAGTAGTATCAATACTAGTAGTAGTAGGAGTTGTAGTAGTAGTTGTAGCAATAGTACCAGCAACAACAGCAATAATAGGAGCAACAACAATAATAGTAGTAGTAGTGGTAGCAGTAGCAGCAGTAGTAGTAGTAGTCAAAGTTGCAGTAGTAGTAGTAGTAGTACTTGTAGTGGTTGCCACAGTACTAATAATAGTGACAACAGCAGCGGTAGTGGTAGTAGTAGTATCGCAGAAGCAGCATTAGCAATAGCAGAAGTAGTAGCAGCATTACAAGTAGTAGTTGTTGTATTAGGAGTAGCAGTAGTATTAGTTGTGGTAGGAGCGGTAGTAGTAGTTATGGGTAGTAGCGGCAGTAGCTATAGTAGAAGAAGTAGTAGCAATTGTAGTTGTAGCAACAATAGTAGTAGTAGCAGTGCTAGCAGTAGCAGTAGTCGTAGTAGCAGCAGTAGTAGTAGTAGTAGTAGTATTAGTTGCAGTAGTAGTAGAAGTAGGTGTTCTAGTAGTAGTTGTAGTAGTGATAGTAATAATAGTTATTTTAGTAGTAGTAGTAGGAGCTATAGTAGTAGCTAGAGCAGCAGTAGTAGTAGTAGTAGAAGTAGTAGTAGTAGTAGCAACAATAACAGTAGTAGTATTAGTAGTAGCCGCAGAAATGACAATAATAGTAGTAGTAGGAGGAGCAGTAGCAGTAGCGGTAGTGGTAGTAGTTGTTGTAGTATGTGAATTAGTAGTAGCGGTAGTAGTAGCAGTATTAAGAGTAGTTGTAGTAGTAGTAGAAGTAGTAATCACTATTGTTGTGGTAGAAGTAGTATTACTAGCATTAGTATCGACAACAGTAGCAATAGTAGTAGTAGTTGTAGCTGTAGTAGTAGTAGTACTATTGGTAGTAGCAGTAGCTATAGTAGTCATAGTTTTAGTAGTAGCGGTAGCACTACTTGTAGCAGTAGCAGTTGCCGAAGTGGTTGTAGTAGTAGTATTAGTAATAGTATTAGTCGTAGTAGTAGTAGTATTATTAGTAGTAGTAGTATTACAAGTAGTAGAAGTAGTAGCAGTTGTAGTAGTAGTGGAAGCAGTAGTGGTAGTGGTAGTAGTTGTAGAAGTTGTAGCAGTAGTAGTAGTAGTAATACTAGTAGTAGTAGGAGAAGTAATAGCAGTAGTAGAAATGGTAGTACATGTAGCAACCAAAGTAGTAGCCGAAGTAGAAGTAATACTAAGAGTATTTGTAATAGTAGGAGTATTACTAGTACTAGTACTAGTTGTAGTAATAACAACAGCAAAAATAGCATTAGTTGTAGTTATTGTGGTAGTTCGATCACTAGTTGCATTAGTAGTAGTAGTAGTTGTTGTAGTTTTCGCAATAATTGTAGTAGTAGTAAAAGTAGTAGTTGTAGTAGTAGTAGTAATACTAGTACTAGTGGTCATAGCATTTGTAATGGCAGTTGTAGTAGCAACAGTAGTAGTAATTATAGTAGTAGTAATATTAGTTGTAATTGTAGAAGGAGTTGGAGTAAAAGTAGTAGCAAAAGTAATAGTAGTTGTAGTAAGAAAAGTTAGAGTAGTAGTAGGAGTTGTAGTAGCAGCATCAGTAGTTGTCATAGTAGTCGGAGGAGAAGTAGTAGTAGTAGTAGTACTAGTAGTTGAAGTAGTAGTAATTGTTGTTGGAGTAGCAGCAACAGTAGTAGTAGTAGTAGTATTAGTTGCAGTAGTAGTAGTAGTCTACTTGTAGTAGAGGTTATAGTACTTGCAGTAGTTTTTGTTGTAGTGCAGTAGTAGAAGCTGTAGTAGTAGAAGTAGAGGTAGTAGTATTTGTGGTAGTAGTTGTTGTAGTCGTTGTAGTAGTAGTTGTAGTAGTAGTAGCAGCAGTGGTAGTAGTAGTAGTAGGAGTAGTAGTAGAAGTAGTTGAAGTAGTAGTTTTTGTAGTAGTACTTGTAGCAGTAGTAGTAATAGGAGTTGGAGGAGTAGTAGTAGTGGAAGTATTCCTAGAAGTGGAAGTAGAAGTAGCAACAGTAGTAGTAGTAGTAGCAGTAGTTGTACGAGTACTAGCTGTAGTAGCAGTAGTGGAAGTAATAGTTATGGTACAAGTAGTGTTATTTGCCAGAAGAGTAGTGGTAGTTGTAGTAGTAATAGATGCAGTAGTAGTTGTAGTTGTAGTTGTTGTAGCTGTAGCAGTAGCAGTAGTAGCAGTAGTAGTAGTAGTAGCGATAGTAGTAGTTGTAGCAATAGCAAAATTAATAGTGGTAGTAGTAGTAGTAGTAGTAGTAGCAGTGGTAGCAGTCGTTGTTGTGGTAGTTGTAGCAGCAGCAATGGTCGTAGTAGTAGTTATAGTTGTAGTCATTATTGCTGTATAAGTAGTAGTTGTAATGGTAGTAGTAGTAATAGTACTAGTAGCAGAAGTAGTAGTAGTAGGAGAAGAAGTAGTAGTAGCATTAGAAGTAGCATTAGTAGTTGTAGTAGTTATTGTAGTTGCAGCCACAGTAGGAGTAGTTGCATTAACTATTGCGGTTGTAGTAGTTATTGTAGAAGCAGCAGCAGTAGTAGTAGCAGCAATTGCATTAACTATTGCGGTTGTAGTAGTAGTACTAGTTGCCGTAGTAGTAGCTTTAGTAGCAGTATTAGTATAAGTAGCAGTTGTAGCAGTAGCAGCAGTATGAGTAGACATAGTAGTAGTTAAAGTAGAAGTAGTAGTCATAGCAGTAGTTATTGTAGTAATAGTAGCAGTAGTTGCAGTAGTAGTAGTGGTGGTAGTTGTAGCAGTAGTAACAAAAGCAGTTGTTGCAGTTGCAGTAGGTGTGGAAGTAGTAGTAGTAGTAGTAGTAGTAGTAGTTGCAGTAGTAGTACAAGTAACAGTAGTAGTAGCAGTAGTAGTACAAGTAACAGTAGTAGTAGCAGTAGTAATAGTTATCGTATTAGCATGAACATTACTAGTAGTAGTAGTTATTGTAGTACTACTAGTAGCTGTAGTAGTAGTTATTGTCGTAGTAGTACCAGAATCAATAATAGTAGTGGTAGAAGCAGTAGTAGTAGTAGTAGTAGTAGTAGTAGTAGTAGTAGTAGTTGTTGTTGTAGTTGTAGTTGTAGTAGCAGTAGTAGTAGTAGTAGTAGTAGTAGTGGTAGTAGTAGTAGAAGTAGTAGAGGTAGTAGTAGTAGGAGTTATAGTAGTAGAAATAGGGGTAGTTGGAGTACTAGTAATAGTAGAAGTAGTAGTAGTAGAAGTAGCAATAGTAGAAGTAGTAGTGGTAGTATTAGTAGTAGAATTATCTTTAGCAATAGTAGTTGTTGTAGGAGTAGAAGTAGTACCTGTAGTAATAGTTGTAGTAGTATTACAAGTATTAGAGGTAGTAGTTGCAGTAGTTGCAGTAGTAGTAGTAGTAGCTGTAGTTGTAGCAGAAGTCACAGTAGTAGCAGTTGTAGTTATTGTTGTTGATAGTAGTAGAAGGAGTAGTTGTGGTCATGTTCATAATAGTAGTACTAGTAGTAGTATTAGTGATCATATTAGTTGTAGTAGTTGTTGTTGTGGCAGTTGTAATAGTAGTAGTTGTAGCAGGAGTAGTAGTATTAGTAGTAGTAGGAGGAGGAGGAGTAGAAGTAGGTGTAGAGGATAAAGTAGTAATAGAAGCAGTAGTAATAGTAGTAGTTGTAGCACGTGTAGCAGTAGGAGTAGTAGCAGTTTTAGTAATAGCACTAACAGAAGTAGCAATAGTAATAGGAGCTGTAGTAGTAGTTGTAGTAGTAGTAAAAGTAGTGGTAGAAGTAGTAGTTGTAGTAGCAGTAGCAGCAGAAGTTGTTGTAGTACTACTACCTAGCAGTAGTATTTGTTGTAGTACTAGTATTAGTTGTCGCAGTAGTAGCAGTGGTAGTAGTTGTTGTTGTTGTTGTAGTTGTAGTAGTAGAATTAGTAATAGTAATATTAGTAGTAGTTTTTGTGATAGTAGTAGTAGAAGCAGCAGTAGTAGTAGTAGGAGTTGCAACATCAACAGCAGCAAATAGCCGTAGTTGTAGTATTAGTAGTAGTAGTAGCGACAATAGTAGTAGTAGTAGTAGCAGTTGTTGTAGTTGTAGTGGTAGTCATATTAGCGGCTGTAGTAGTAGTAGTGGTGGTGGAAATTGTAGCAGTTCTAGTACTAGTAACAATAGTAGTAGTAGTAGTAGTAGCAGTAGCAATTGTAGTAATAGGAGTAGTATTAAGAGTTGTAGGAGTAGTAGTACTCGTAGAAGCAGTAGTTGGATTAGTAGTAGTAGCAGTAGAGGTATTGGTAGTAGTAGTAGTGGTAGTAGTAGTAGCAGTAGTAGTAATAGTAGTTGCAGTCGTTGCAATAAGAGTAGTAGTAGTAGTGGTAGTAGTAGTAGCAGTAGTAGTAATAGTAGTTGTAGTAGTAGCAATAAGAGTAGTAGTTGTAGTTGCAGAAGTGGTAGTAATAGTAGTAGATGTGGTACTAGAAGTAGTAGTAGTAATTGTAGTAGCAGAAGTAATTGAAGCAGCATTAGTAGCAGTAGCAGTAGCAGTATTAGTAGGCGTTGCAATTATAGTTGCAGCAAAAGTACTAGCAGTAGTATTTGTTGCAGAAGTTATTGTGGTTGTAGTAGAAGTTGTTGTAGTAGAGGTAATAGCAGTGTAGTATTAGTTGTACAAGTAGCAGCAGTAGTAGTAGTACCAGAAGTAGTATTTGTAGTAGTAGTAATAGAGGTCGTAGCAGTAGTATTGTTAGTAGTAGTAGTAGTAGCAACAACAGTAGTGGTGGTAGTAGAAGGAGTAGCAGTAGTAGTATTAGCAACAATAGTAGCAGGAGTAGTAGTAGTGGCACTATTAGTAGCTATAATAGTAGCAGATGTACCAGTAGTTGCCATTGTTCTAGTAGTAGTAGTACTAGCATTAGAAATAGTAGTTGTAGCATAAATAGTAGAAATAGTAATTCTAGTAGGAGAAGTATAAGTAGTAGCAGAAGTAGAAGCACATCTAGTAGCAATATTAGTAGTAGCAGCAGCAGCAGTAAAAGTAGTACTAGCAGTTAAAGAAGCTGTAGTAGCAACAGTAGTAGAATTGTAGAAGTAGTAGTAGTAGTAGTAGTTGCTGTAGTAGTAGCAATAGTAGTAGTAGTAGCAATAATAGTTGCAGCAGCAGCAGTAGTAGTATTTGTAGCAGTAGCAGAAGAAGTACTAGTAGTTGAAACAGAAGTTGTTGTAGCAGCAGTAGTAGTAGCATTAGTAGTAGTAGTACTAGTAGTAGCAGTAGCAGCAGTAGTAGTACTAGTATTAGAAGTTGTGGTAGTAGTTGGAATAGTAGTAGCAGCAGCAATAGTAGTAGTTGTAGCAGTAGTGGTAGTAGTTGGAATAGCATTTGATGTAGTCACAACAGTAGTCTTAGTAGGAATAGTGCTAATATTAGTAGGTGTAGTAGTAGTTGCAGTAGTATCAGAAGTAGTAGTAGTAGCAGTCGTAGCTGTAGTAGCAATAATAGTATTAGGAATAGTAGTAATGGTGGTAGAAGTAATTGTAGTTGTAGTAGTTGTTGTAGAAGTAGTTGTTTTGTTATTAGTAGTAGTAGAAGCAGTAACAGTTGTAGTAGCAGCCGAAGTAGTAGCGTAGCAACAATTGGAGAAGTAGCAGCAGCAGCAGTAGTAATAGTAGTAGTAGCAATAGTAGTAGTAGTAGTAGTAATAGTAGTAGTAGCAATAATAGTAGTAGCAGTAGGAGTAGTAGTAGTAATAATAGTAGTAGTAGCAGTAGTAGTGGTTGTATTAGTTGTAGAAGCATTAGCAGCAACAACAATAGTAATAGTAGTAGTATCAGTAGTAGCAACTGCAGTAGTAGTGGCAAAAGTAGTAGCAGTAGCAGTAGTAGTAGCCATAGTAGTAGCAGCAGTAGCAGTATTCGTAGTAGTAGTATTATTGCTAGTAATACTGTTAGTAGTAGGCGTAGAAGTTGCAGTAGTAGTAGTAGTTGGAAAAGAAGTAATAGTGATAGTAGTACAAGTAGTATTAGTAGTAGTAGAAGTAGTAGTAGTATCAGTAGCAGCAGCAGCGATGGTAGAACGGTAGTAGTAGTCATAGTAGTAGTAGTAAGAGCAACAACAGTAGTAGTAGCAGAAGTGCTAACAATAGTTGTAGTAGTAGTAGTAGCAGCAACAGCAGTAGTTGTAGCCATAGTCTTAGTTGTTGTTGTATTAGTAGCAGTAGTGGTAGCCGTAGTAGTAGCAACTGTAGCAATTGTAGTGGTAGTAGTCGTACTAGTAGTTGTAGTAGTAGCAGCATCAAAGGTGGCAATAGTAATAGTTGTAGTTGTAGTAGTTGAAGTAGTAGTGGTAGCAGTAGTAGTAGCAGTAGTAGTTGCAGTTGCAGCTATAGTAGTAGTCATAGTAGAAGTAGTAGTAGGAGTGGTAGTTGTGGTAGTTGTAGTAGTTGTAGTAGAAGTAGTAGTGGTAGTAGTATTAGTAGTAGAAGTAGTAGTAGTAGTAGTAGTAGTAGTAGTAGTAGTAGTAGTAGCTGAAGTAGTAGTAGTAGTAGTAATAGTAGCAGAAGTAGTAGCAAAAGTAGTAGTAGCAGCGGTAGAAGTAGTAGTAGTAGTGTTAGTAGTTATAGTAGTAGTACCTCTAGTAGCATCAGAAGTAGTCATAGGAATCGTAGCAGTTAGAGTAGTAGTAGCAAAAGTAGTAGTGATAGTGTTGCACTAATAGTAGTAGAAGTGTAAAATATAGTTTAGTAGCAATATTTGTACAAGCATAAGTAGTAGTAGACAAAGTAATAGTAGTACTAGAAGTTGGAATAGTCATTGTAGCTATTATGCTTGTAGCAGTAGCAGAAGCTGTATTAGTAGCTCCAGTAGTAGTAATAATAGTAGTTGTTGTAGTAATAGTAGTAGTAGCATTAGTAGTAGTTGTGGTAGGAGGAGTAGGAGTAGTAGTAGGCATTGGTGTAGGAGAAGTTGTAGTAGTAGGTGTAGTAGTAGTATTAGCTATAGCAGCAATAATAGTAATAGTAGTTGTAGCAACCGTAGCAGTAGCAGCCTAGCAAAAGTAGTGGCAGTAGAAGTAGTAGGAGTAGAAGTAGTAGTAGTTGTAGTAGTTGTTGTTGTTGTAGCAGCAGTAGTAGTAGTGGTAGTAGCAGTTATATTAGTTGTTGTAGTAGTAGCAGTAGTAGCCAGCAGTGGTAATTGTAGTAGCAATAGTTGTAGATGTAGTAGTTATAGTAGCAGGAGTAGTAGTAGTTGTTGTTGTAGTAGTAGTAGTAGAAGCAGCAAAAGTATTAGTAGTAGTAGTAGTAGTAGTATTAGTAATAGTAGTATTAGTAGTGGTGGTAGCAGTAGTAGTAGTAGCAGTTGTACTAGTCATTGAAGTAGTAGTAGTATATGTAGTAGCAGCAGTAGTAGTAGTAGTAAAAGGAGTGGTAGTAGTTTGAGTAGTAACAATAGCAATAGTAGTAGTAGTAACAGTACTAGTAGCCATAGTAGCAGCAGTAGTAGGAGTAGTAGTAGTTGTTATAGCAGTAGTAGTTGTAGTAGTCAGAGTAGTAGTAGGGTTATGAGTTGGAGTAGGAGTAGTAGTAGGAGTTGTAGAGTAGTGGTAGGACTAGAAGTAGTAGTAGGCATAAGTGTAGGAGAAGTTGTAGTAGTAGTGGTAGTGGTAGTATTAGCTATAGCAGCAACAACAGTAGAAGTAGTAGTAGTAGCAGCTATAGCTGTAGCAGCATAAGTGGTAGTAGTGCAGTAATAGTAATAGTAGTTGTAGTAGCTGAAGTAGTAGTAGTAGTAGTACTAGTAGTAGCAGTAATAGCAGCAGCAGCAGTAGCAGTACTAATACTAATTGTGGTAGTTGCAGTAGTATACGAGCAGCAGCAGCAGCGACGAGATGAGCAGCAGTAGTACTAGTAGTAGAAATAGGAGTGGTAGTAGCAATTGTACAAGAAGTGGAAGTGGTCATATTAGTACCAGTAGCAGCGGTAGTAGCAACAACAGTAGTAGTAGTTGTAGTAGCAGTATTAGTAGTAGTAATAGCGGTAGTGGTAGTACTAGCAGTAGTATTAGTATTAGTAGTAGTAGTAGCAGGAGTAGTAGTAATAATAGTAGTAGTAGTAGTATTAGTAGTAGCAGTAGTAGTTGTTGTAGTAGTAGTTGCAGTAGTAAGGGTGGTGGTGGTAGTAGTACTAGTAGTAGTAGCAATACTAGTAGTAAAAAGAGTAGTAGTGGAAGAAATAGTAGTAGTAGTAGTAGTAGTAGTGTAGTAGTAGTAGTAGCAGTAGTTGTGGTAGTCGTAGTTCTACTAGTAGCATTAGAAGTTAGTAGTAGTCGTAATCTTAGTAGTCGTAGTAGTAGGAATAGTTGTAGTTGTTGCGGATATTGTAGTCATATTACTAGCAGTCGTAGTAGTAACAGCAGAAGCAGTTGTAATAGTAGTGGTAGTAGTAGCAAATGAAGTAGCGGTAACAGGAAAAGTAGTAGTAGTATAATAATGTTGTTGTAGCAATAGTAGTAGTAAAAGTAGTGGTAGTGGTAGTAGTATTAGTAGTAGTAGTAGATGATGTAGTACTAGTAGTAGTAGTAGTAATAGCAGTAGTTGTAGATGTAGTACTAGTAGTAGTATTAGTAGTAGTAGTAGTATTAGTGGTGAGAGTAGTACTAGTAGCAGCACCAGCAGTAGTATTAGTAGTAGTATTATTAGTATTAGTAGTAGCAGTAGTAGTAATTGTTGTACTAGTCATGGAAGTAGTAGCGGTAATATCAGCAGCAGCAACAGCAGTAGTAGTAGTATAAGGAGTGGTAGTAGTTTGAGTAGTAATAGTGGCAATAGTCATAGTAGTAATAGTAGTATTAGCTGCAGTAGCAGCAGCAATAGCATTAGTAGTAGTTGTTCTAGTAGTAGTAGTTATAGTAATCAAAGGAGTGGTAGGGGTATGAGTTGGAGTAGAAGTAGTAGTAGGCGTTGTAGTAGTAGAGGTTGGAGGAGTAGGAGTAGTAGTAGGCATAGGTGTAGGAGAAGTTGTTGTAGTAGGTGTAGTAGTAGTATTAGCTACAGCAGCAACACCAATAGTAGTTGTAGTAGTAGCAACCGTAGCAGTAGCAGCAATAGCGGTAGTAGTGGCAGTAGTGGTAGTAGGAGTAGTTGCAGTTGTAGTAGTAGTTGTTGTTGTTGTTGTAGTAGCGGTAGTTGTAGTGGTAGTCGTAGTTATATTAGTAGTTGTAGTAGTAGTAGTAGTAGCTAGAAGTAGTAATGGTTGTAGTAGTAGTTGTAGTAGCTAGAAGTAGTAATGGTTGTAGTAGTAGTTGTAGTAGCAATAGTAGTACTAGTAGTAGTTGTTGTGTTGGTAGTAGTAGTAGTAAGAGCTGGAGCGTTAGTAGTTGTATACTAGTAGCAGCAGCAGTAGTAGTAGGTGTAGTGGTGGTGGTAGTAGTAGTGGTGGTGCTAGTAGTAGTAGTAGTAGAAGTGGTAGTAGTACTCATAGAAGTCAAAGTAGTAGTAGTAGCTATAGTAGTTGTAGTAGTTGGACTTGTAGTAGTAGTGGTAGTAGTGGTAGGAGTGGTGGTAGAAGTTGTAGTAGTAGCGGTAGTAGTATTTGTCGAAGTAGGCATAGCAATAGAAGTAGTATTACTAGTAGTAATTGCAAAAGTAGTGGTGGTGGTAATAGTAGTAGTAGTAGCAGTAGTAGTATTAGTAGTACTAGTTGTATAAGTAGTACTAGTAGTAGTAGCTGCAGGAGTTGTAGGAATATTTATAGTAGCAGTAGTTGTTGTAGTGTAGTAATTGTAGTAGTGGTTGTTGTTGTTGTTGTTGTCGTAGTCGGAGTAGTAGCATCACCGACATTAGTAGTAGTAGCGAAAATAGTAGTGGCAGTAGTAGTATTAGTCATCGTTGTAGTAGTATAGGAGTAATTATAACAGTAGTTGTAGTAGTCGAAATAGTAGTAGTAGTAGCAGCAGCAGTAGTAGTAGTAATACTAATTGTAGTAGGTGCAGTATTAGTATGAGTAGCAGCAGCGGCAGTAATACTAGTAGTAGAAATAGGAGTAACAGTAGCAGTTGTACAAGAAGTTGAAGTGGTTGTATTAGTACCAATAGCAGCAAAAGTAGCAGCAGCAGTAGTAGCAGTAGTACTAGTAGCAGGAGGAGGAGGAGTAGTAGTAGTAGTACTAGTACTAGTAGCAGTAGTTGTAGTAGTAGTTGTAGCAATAGCAGTTGTTGCAGTAGTCCTAGTTCTAGTAGTAGTAGTAGAAGTAGTTGTCGTAATCGTAGTAGTAGTAGTAGCCGGAGTAGTTGTAGTTGTTGTTGATGTTTTAGTCATAGTACTAGCAGTCGAAGTAGTAACAGTAGTAGCAGATGTGGTAGTAGTTGTACTAGTAGCAAATCTAGTAGCAGTAACAAGAGAAGAAGTAGTAGTAGTAGATGTTGTTGTAGCAATAATAGTAGTAGTAGTAGTAGTAGTAGTAGATGTTGTTGTAGCAATAATAGTAGTAGTTGTAGTAGTAGTAGTAGATGAAGTAGTACTAGTAGTAGTAGTAATAGTAATAGCAGTAGTTGTAGATGTAGTAATTATAGTAGCAGGAGTAGTAGTAGTAGTGGTAGTGGTGGTGGTGGTAGTAGTAGTAGTAGTAGCAACAGCAGCAGTAGTGTTAATAGTAGTAGTATTAGTAGTAGTAGCAACAATAGTAGTAGTACCAGTTGTACTAGTAATAGAAGTAGTAGTAGTTTCTGTAGCAGCAGCAGTAGCAACAGTAGCAGTTTGAGTAGCAACAGTAGCAATAGTAGTAGTAGTAACAGTAATAGCAGCCGTAGTAGTAGTAGTAGTTGGAGTAGTAGTAGTTGTCCTAGCTGTAGTAGTTGTAGTAGTCAGAGTTGTGGTAGGGGTATGAGTTGAAGTAGGAGTAGTAGTAGGAGTAGGAGTAGTAGTAGTAGGAGTAGGAGTAGTAGTAGTTGTTGTTGTAGTAATAGTAGTAGCAGCTACTACAGAAGTAGTAATAGTAGCAATAGCAGCCGCCGCTGTAGTAGTGGTAGTAGTAGTAGTGATGGTGGAAGTTGTATTATTTGTTACAGCAGCAACAGGAGTAGTAGTAGTAGTTGTTGTTGTTGTTGTAGTAGTAGTAGTAGTTGTTGTAGTGGTGGTGGTAGTAATAGCGGATGTAGTTGTGGTACCAGTAGTAGTAGCAGAAGTAGTAGTAGTATGAGTAGTTATAGTTATAGTACCTGCGGTAGCTGCAGAAATAGTAGTAGTAGTTGTACTAGTTGTAGTAATAGTAGTAGTAGTTGCAGTAGTAGTAGTAGGAGTAGTAGTAGGAGGTGGAGGAGGAGGAGGAGGAGGAGGAGTATTAGCAGGAATAGGTGGAGGAGAAGTTGTAGTAGTAGGAGTAGTAGTAGTATTAGCTTAGTAGCAACAACAATAGTAGTAGTAGTAGTAGTCGTAGCAGTAGTAGCAGCTATAGCAGTTGCAGCAACAGCAGCAGTAGTGGCAGTAGTAGTAGTAGTAGTATTGGTAGTAGTAGTAGTATTAGGTGAAGTTGTAGGAGTAGCAGAAGTAGCAACGACAACAACAGTAGTATTACTAGTAATAGTAGCAGTAATAGGATCGGGTGCAGTAGTAGTAGTAGCAGTAGTAGTAAAAGGAGTAGGAGTAGTAGTTGTAGTAATAGAAATAGTAGTAGGAGTAGAAGTAGTAGTAGTTGTAGTAGCACTAGTAGGTGTAGTAGTAGCAGTAGTTGCTAGCAGTAGTAATTGTAGTCGTAGTAGTTAGAGTAGTACTACTAGTAGTTGTTGTACTGGTAGTAGTAGTAGTAAGAGCAAGAGCTGTAGTAGTAGTAGTAGTAGTAGCGGTAGTCGAAGCTATAGTAGTTGTAGTACTAGCAGCAGCAGCAGTAGTAGCAGGTGTAGCAGTGGTTGTGGTAGTAGTGGTAGTAGTTGTTGTTGTATTAGAAGTGCTAGTAGTACTCATAGTAGTAGTAGTAGTAGTAGTACTTAAATTTGTAGTTGTAGGGGTAGTAGTGGTAGGAGTGGTTGTAGAAGTTGTAGTAGTAGTCGCATAGTAGTAGTAGTAGTAGTAATAGTCAAAGTAGTAGTAGCAATAGTTGTAGTTTTACAAGTAGTTGTAGCAGGTGTAATAGTAGTAGTAGTAGCAATAGTTGTAGTAGTGGTAGTAATTCTAGTAGTACTAGTTGTAAAAGTAGTACTAGTAAAAGTAGCAGCAGGAGTTGTAGGAGTCATAGTAGTAGTAGTAGTTGTTGTAGTGTAGCAGTGGTAGTAGTAGTAGTAGTTGTTGTTGTTGTAGTCGGAGTAGCAGCATCAACAAAATTAGTAGTAGTAGTAGTAGCAGAATTTGTAGTGGTTGTAGTAATAGTAGTCATCCATCGTAGTAGTAGTAATAGAAGTAGTAGTAGTTGTTGTTGGAGTAACAGAAGTAGTAGTTGAAGTACTTGTAGTAGTAACAGCAACAATAACAGTAATAGTAGTAGTAAACTAATTATAGTAGTTGCAATAGTAGTACGAGTAGCAGCAAAAGTAGCAGCAACAGCAACAATAATACTAGTAGTAGAAATAGGAGGAGTAGTAGTAGTTGTTGTACAAGAAGTGGAAGTGGTAGTATTAGTACTAGTAGTAGTAGCAATAGTAGTAGTAGTAGTAGTAGTAGCAGCTGTAGTAGCAACAGTAGAGTATTAGTATTAGTAGTAGTCGTAGTATTAGTATTAGTAGTAGTAGTAGTAGTAGCAGGAGTAGTGGTGGTGGTGGTGGTGGTGGTGGTGGTGGTGGTGGTGGTAGTGGTGGTGGTGGTGGTGGTAGTAGTAGTACTAGTAGCAACAATACCAATAGTAATAGGAGTAGTTGCAATAGAAATAGTAGTAGTTGTAGTAGTAGTGTAGTAGTAGTGTAGTGGTAGTTGCATTAGTAGTAGTAGAGATTGTAGCAATAGCAGTAGAAGCAATGATCATTGTTCTAGTAGTAGCCATAGAAATTGTTGTTGTTGTAGATGTAGTAGTAGCAGCAGCAATAGTAGTAATAGTAGTAGTCGTTGTAGTTGTAGTAGTGGTAGAAGCAGCAGATGTAGTAGCAGTAACAGGAGAAGTAGTTGTAGTAGATGTTGTTGTAGGAGTGGTAGTAGTAGTAATAGGAGGAGGAGGAGTAGTAGTAGATGTAGTAGTGCTAGTAGCAGTAATAGTTGTAGTTGTAGATGTAGTAGTTTTAGTAGCAAGAGTAGTAGTAGTAGTGGTAGTAGTAGTAGTAGTAGTAGCAACAGCAGTAGAATTAGTTGTAGTAGTATTAGTAATAGTGGCATTAGTTGTAGTAGTCTTAGTAGTAGTAGTAGTAGTAGTACTAGTAATAGAAGCAGTAGTAGCAGTAGCGGAAGTAGCAGCAACAACAGCAGCAGTAGTAGTAGTAGTAAAAGGAGTGGTAGTAGTTAGGGTAGTAAAATTAGCAATAGTTGTAGTAATAATAGTAGGAGTAGTAGCAGTAGCAGCAGTAGTGGGAGTAGTAGTAGTTGTTCTAGAAGTAGTAGTCGTAGTAGTCAGAGTAGTTGTAGGGGTAGGAGTTGGAGAAAGAGTAGTAGTAGGAGTTGTATTCATTGTAGTCATAGGAGGAGGAGGAGGAGGAGGAGGAGGAGTAGTAGCAGTAGTCACAGAAGTAGTAGTTGTAGCAACAGAAGTAGTAGTAGCAGCAGCTAGAGGAATAGCTGTAGTAGTGGTAGTAGTAGCAGTAATAGTAGTAGCAGTAGTAGCAGTAGCAGTAGCACTAGTAGTAGAAGCTGTATTAGTTGTAGTAGTAGTAGTAGAAGTAGATGTTGTAGGAGTTGTAATAGAAGTAGTAGTAGTAGACGTAACATAGTAATATTAGAGGAAGCAGGAATAGTAATAGCAGTACTAGTAAAAGTCGTAGCAGTAGTAGTGATAGAAGGATTGGTAGGTGTAGTTACAGCAGCAACAGTAGTACTACAAGTAGTAATAGTAAAAGTGTTTTAGTAGTAGTAGCAGCAGCAGTCGCAATAGTAGAAGTTGAAGCAATAGTAGTAGTTTTAGGTGAAGTAGTATTAGTAGTAGTAGTGCAAGTAGTAGTAGACGCAGAAGTAGTAGTAGTTGTTGTTGTAGTAATAGTCAAAGTAGGAGCAAGAGTAGTAGTAGTGGTAGTAGTAGTTGTAGTAGTCATACTACTAGCAGGAGCAAGAGTGGTGGAAGTAGTAGTAGCAGAAGTAGTAGTAGTTTTAGTAGTCATAGTAGGAACAAGAGTACTAGTAGTGGTAGTAGTAGTTGTAGTAGTCATAGTAGTAGTAGGAAAATGGGTAGTATTAGTAGTAGTAGTAGTAGTAGTAGTAGCAGAAGTAGTAGTAATAGCAGGGGTAGTAGTAGTAGTAGTAGTAGTAGTAGTAGTAGTAGCAGCAGCAGCAGCAGCAGAAGTAGTAGTAATAGCAGTAGTAGTTGTAATAAAAATAGTATTAGTAGTATTAGTAGTAGTAGGAGTTATGGTAGGTGTAGCAGTAAGAGCTGTAATTGTAGGAGTTGTGGTACCTGCTGTAGTAGTAGTTGGATTAGTAGGAGTAGGTGTTGGAATGACAGTGGATGTAGTACTAGTAGTAGCAGGAATAGTAGTAGTCGTAGTAGTAGGAGTAGTAGTAGCTGTAGAAGTAGTAATATTAGTGGTAGTTGTTGTTGTTACCGTTGCAGCACTAGTTTTATTAGCAGTAGCTGTCGTAGTAGTTGTAGTAGTATTAGTAGTAGTAGTCGTAGTAGTGGTAATAGCAGCAGCAGTAGTTGTAGTAGTTGTCATAGCCGAAGTAGTAGTTGTAATAGCAACAGTAGCAATATCGCTGTAGTAGGAGTGTTTGGAGTAATAGTAGTAGTAGTAGTAATAGGTGTAATAGTAGTAGTAGTAGCAGTGGTAGTAGGAGTAATAATAGTAGTCGTAATAGTAGTAGTAGTAGCAGTGGCAGTAGGAGTAATAGTAGTAGTCGTAATAGTAGTAGTTGTTGTAATAGTATTATTATTACTAGTAGTTGTAGTAGTAGTAGTAGTAGTAGTAGTAGTAGTAGTAGTAGGAAAAGTATTAGTAGTAAGATAAAAAGTAGTTGCGGCGCTAGCTATAATAGTAATAGTAGTATTTTTAGTGCCAGTAGTAGTAGTAGTATCAGAATTTGTAGTAGTAGAAGTAATAGTAGTAGTACTAGTAATGGTAGTAGTATTAGTAGTAGTAGTGGTGGTTGTCGTAGTAGGAGTTGTAGCAGTAGGAGAAGGAGTAGTAATAGTAGCAGTAGTCGTAGTTGTATATGTAGTTGCAGTTACAACAATAATAGTTGGAGGAGATAGAGTAGCAGTTGTTGTTGTTATTGTTGTTGTAGGAGAAGTAGTAGTAGTAGTAGTAGTAGTAGTATTTGTAGTAGTGTCACTAGTATTAGCAATTGTAGTAATAGCAGAATTAGTAGTAGCAGTAGCTGTATGAGCAGTAGTAGCAATCGTAGTAGTAATAATAGTTGTAGAAGCAGTAGCTGTATGAGCAGTAGTAGCAATCGTAGTAGTAATAGTAGTGGCAGTAGCAGCTATAGCAATTGTTGCAATAGTAGTAGAAGCAATAATAGCAGTAGTCGCGAAAGTACTAGCTGTAGTAGCAGTAGTAGTAGAAGTAGTAACAGTAGTAGACGTAATAGTAGCAATAGTACTACTAGCGGAATTAGTACTACTACTACTACTACTACTCCTACTACTACTACTCCTCCTCCTACTATTATTACTATTATTAGTACAACTACTACCATTACTACTACTACTACAACTACTACTACTCATACTGCTACTCCTCCTACTACTACTACTACGACTGCTATTACTACTCCTACTCCAATTCGTACTACTACGACTACAACCACTAGTACTAAATTAAAACTACTGCTGCTACTGCTATTTCTATGGCTGCTACTGCTATTTCTATGGCTACTACTACACCTACTATTACTACTACTACTATTACTACTATTACTACTACCACTACTACTACTACAACAACTACAACTACTGCAACTATTACTCCTACTGCTACTACAACAACTATTACAACTACTACAACTACTACAGCAACTAGTACTGTTACTACTACTACTATTGCTACAACAACTACAACTCCTTCCACTACTACTATTGCTGCTGCTACTACCACTAGTACCACCACCACTACTACTACTATTACTATAACAACAACAACAACAACTCCTCTTCCTCCTCCTCCTCCTCCTTCTACTACTACAACAACAACTATTCTTGCTCCAACTCCCGCTACTACTACTTCCACTCCTCCTACAGCTACTACTACTACTACAACAACAACAACTACTACTACAACGACTATTTCAGCAACTACTATTCCTACTACTACTGCCACTCTTACTCCTACTACTACTACTACTACTACTACATCTGCTACTAGTACAATAATACTATTACGACTACAACAACTACCACTCCTCCAATTGATACTGCTACTATAACTACTAGTACTCCTATTACTACTATTACTGCTACTACTATTACTACTACAATTACTAGTACCACTCATAGTATTACTTCTACTTCTACTACTACTGCTGCTACTACTACTACGACTACGAATGCCACTACTACTACAGCAACAATAACTACTATTACTACCACTACTGTTGCTGCTGCTACTTCAACTACTGCTGCTATTACTATTACTGTCGTTGCTATTGCTACTACTACTACTACTACTAATACCACTTCTACTTCTGCTACACTTCATCTATTACTGTTATTTCTACTACTACTATTGCAAGAACAACAACAACAACAACAACAACAACTACTACTACTATTACAACAACTACTACTACTATTACAACTACTACAACTATTATTACTACTTCTACTACTACTACTACTACAACAACAACTACTACTACTATTACTACTACTATGACTACGACTACTATTACTGCTACAACAACAACTACTACTACTACTATTACTACTATTTCTACTACTATTACCACTACTACTACTTCTAGTGCAAGTAGGACTACTATTGCTACTATTACTACTACAACTACTACAACTACTACTATTGCTACTCCAAATACAACTACGGATGCTACTGCTACTAATACTATCTCTATTCCTAGTCCTAGTACTGCTACTAGTACTAATCCTACTACTACAAATGCTAGTACAACTGCTGTGACTACTCCTATAACTGCTACTACTACACCTACTACTAGTGCTACTAATACTACTACTACTACTTCTACTACTACTCCTACAAGAACTACTGCAACTACTTTTGCTACTACTGCCCTTGCTATTTCAACTACTACTGCTACCACAACAACTATTGCTCATATAGCTACAACTACTGCTACTAGTACTGCTACTACTCCTACTACTTCTGCAACTACTACAACTACTACTACTCCTAGTACTGCTACTATTACTCCTGCTTGTGCTATGACTACTATAGCTACTACTACGACTACAACTACAACAACAACAACAACAACAACTACTACTACTATTACTACTACTAGAGCTACAACTACTGCTATTGCTACTACTACTACTACAACTATTTCTACTACTACTACTACCACTATTGCTATTTCCTCTTCTGCTACAACTGCCACAACAACTATTGCTACTACCGCTACAACATCTTCTGTTACTACTGCCCCTACTATTTCTATAACAACCACTACTATTACCAACATTACTGCTACTACAACTACTGTTACTACAGCTGTCGCTACTACTGATACTACTACTGCTCCTCCTCCAACTGCTGCAACTACCACTACTGCTAGTACTGCTACTACGATTACTTCTACTACTACTACTATTTATTCTACTACTACAACTAGTCTTACTACTACTACTACTATTAGAATTACTGTTGCGGCTACTACTACTACTACTACTACCAGCACCACCACTACTATTACTGTAACAATAGCTACTGCTATTTCTACTATTTCTCCTCTTACTACTACTATTGCTACTACTATTGCTAATATACCACTGCTACTACTACAACTACTACTACTACTACTAATACTACTATTACTACTACTACTACTACTACTACAACTACTACCACCGCTAATATACTACGGCTCCTACTGCTACTTCTACTATTCCTCCGGTTACTACTACTACCACTGCCACTACTAGTACTGCTACTACTATTGCTACTATTGCTACTACTATTATAACTTCTTCTACTACTACTACTACTACTCGAAGTACCGATACTACTTCAACAGCTACTGCTGCTACTACAACTTCTATTGCTACTACTGCTGCTGGTACTACCGTTACTACTGGTACTACTGCTGCTTCTATTACTACTACTACTACTTCTAATATTGCTACTATAAGTACTATAACGACTACTCCTGCCGCTACTGCTAGTCTAACTATAACAACTACTACTATTGCTACTATTAATACTACTACTTTTACTACAACTACTGCTGCTACTATTATAGATACCCCCGCTACTAATACTTTTACTACTACTAATACTACTACTATTACTAATACCACCACCACTACTACTAGTTCTACAACTATTCCTACCACTACTACTACTACTCTGCTAATAGTACTACTACTACTGTTGTGGCAACTTCTGCTGCTACTACTAGTACTACTACTACTACAGCTCCTACAACAACTACTACTGCTACTCCTGCAATTAGTACTACTACTACTTCAAATGCTACACTTGTTACGATTACAACTACAACAACGACTTATTCTACTACCACTAAAACTACTACTACTACCACTAATTCTACTACCACCCCAAATTCTACTACTACTCAGATTACTTCACCTGCTACTGCTTCTGCTGCAACTACTACTATTACCTTTAATGCTACTACTACAGCTACTTCTACTACTATCACTATTACAATTACTGCTACTACTCCTATTGCTACTACAATTGCTACTCCTACTACTACTGCTACACCAACAAAAATTAATATTTTCACTACTGCTGCCACTCTTACTATTAGTACTACTACAACTACTACTACAGTTACGCCTACTACACTACTACTATTACAACTACTATAAAAACAACTACTACCACGGTTGCTGCTGTTGCTACTACTGCTACTAATACTACTTCTCTTGCTATTTTTATTACTGCTACTACCACTAATGCTAATATCGCTACAGCTTCTGCTACTACTACTAGTACTATTGCTACAAAAGCTTCTACTTCTACTGCTTCTACTACTACTATTTTTAGTATGACGACTATTACTACTACTACTACTACAACTACTACTTTGATTACTACTACTGCTACAAGTGCTACTACTACTCCTAGTACTAATCCTATTACTACTGCAGCAACTACTGCAGCAACTATTGCTGCTACTACTACTCCTACTACTACTACTACCACAACAATTGCTACAACTAATATGAGTATTCCACCTGATACTACTACAACTACTAATACTACTACTGCTGCTGCTGCTGCTGCTGCCTTTACTGCAACTACAATTTCTACGACTACCTATACTACTACTACTACTACTACTATTACTACACTACTACCACAACTACTACTACTACTACTACTGCTACTACTACTACTACAACTACTACAACTACTACTGCTACTGCTACTACCACTGCTCCGACTCCTACTGCTACTCCAACTACTAATACAACAACAACTACTACTACTCCTACTACTACTACTACTAATACTATTCCTACACTTACTCCTACCACCACTACTACGGCTACTACTAATACTATCACTACTGCTACTACTGTTGTTGCTGCTGCTACAACTACAACTACTACTAGTAGTGCTACTACTGCTATGAATATTTCTACAACTGCTTTTGCTACTATTACTACTACTACTACTACTACTGCCGCTACTTTTACAACAACAACAACTACTACTACTACTATTACAACTACTGCTATTACTACTACTACTACTCCTCCTCCTCCTCCTACTGCAACTATTGCTACTATTACCTCTACGACTACTACTACTACTACTGCTACTATACCTTTTGCTTCTACTATTAGTACAACAATAACTATTATCGCTATTACTGTGACCGCTACTACACCTAATACAACTAATATTGCTAATACTACATTTATTACAACTGCAACTATTACTGCTGCTGCTACAACAACAACTACTACTACAACTACAACTAGTACTACCACCACCACCTCTACTACAACTACCACTACTACTTCAACTACTATTACTACTCTTACTACTTCCACTACTGGTACTATTACTACTATTGCTACCACTACCACCACTGCTACTACCACTATCACTACTACCATAGCTACTATTGCTACTATTACTACTGCTACTACTACTGCTACTGCTACTACTGCTACTACTACGACTACTACTACTACTACTACTATTTTTGCTGCTACTACCGCTGCTGCTACTACGACAACAACTACAACTACTATTGCTACTAATGCTACTACTTCTACTAAAACTACTACTACTACATTTACTACTACAACAACAACAATAACTACTACTACTGTTGTTGCAGCTACTACTACTACTACAGCTATTACTACAATTAATGCTGCTACTGCTACTATTTCTGCAGCTATTATTATTATTATTACTACTACTACTACTCCTTCTGCTGCTGCTACCACTATTACGGCGACTGTAAGTACTACTTCTACAACTCTTACTACTACTACTGCTGCTACTTTTGCTGCTGCTACTACTAGTACGACTATCACTACTACTACTGCTATTGCTGTTACCATAACTACTACTACTCCTACTACTTCTACTATTACTACTATTGCAGCTACTAATACTACTAGTACTACTACTACAACTACTACTACTATAGCTACAACTACTTCTACTACTACATCTACCACTACTACTTCTCTTACTATTACTACTACTAATCCTACTGCTACTACTACAACACAGCTACTAATTTTACTGTAATTACTACTTCTACTATGACTATAACTACTGACACAACTGCTACTGCCACTACTACTACTACTGCTACTGCTACTACTACAACGGCTGCTACTACTGCTACTACTACTATAGCTACTACTACTGCAGCTACTAGTACTACTACTACAACTTCTACTGCAACTACTATTACTTCTACTACTACTACTACTACTATTGTAACTCTACTAATACTACTGTTACGACTACTGCGGCTACTAGTACTACCCCTACTACTACTACTACTTCTATTATTACTACTACTGTTACTATTCCTACTCCTCCTCCTACTACTACTGGTACCACTACTTCTATTATTACTATTACTACAATTACTACACCACTACTGCTGCTGCTACAGCGACTACTGATGTTGCTGCTCTTACAACTACTACTTCTACCACAGCGGCAATTACTGCTACTACTAGTGCTACAACTATTATTACTAATATTATTACTACTACTACTGCAACTATGGCTACTACAAGTACTGCTACTGCTACTGCTACTGCTACTACTACTATTACTGCTACTGCTACTTCTATTACTACTGCTACTACTTTTGTTGCTACAACAACTGCTACTCCTACGAACACCACTGCTGCGGCTACTACTACTACGACTAGTACTACTACTAGCACTATTTACTCTGCTACGACTATTACTAATACTACTTCCACTACTATGACTACTAGAACTACTACTTCTACTTCTATCACTGCTACTACTGCTATTACTGCTACAACTACTACGACTGCTACTACCGCTACTTCATCTACTGTTGCTACAACTACTGTGACCATAACTTCTACTGCAACAACAACAATAACTACTACTACTACTACAGCAACTACTGCTAGTGCTACTACTACTACTACTACTACTGCAACTGCTACTTCTGCTACTACTACTTTTGCTAATACTGCTGCTACTACTACTGCTCATCCTGCAACTATTACTAATTCTCCTTGTACTACTACTAATGTTTCTACTATTGGTACTACTACCATTGCTAGTACAACTACTATGACTACTATTACTTTTTCTACTGCTATTTCTGCTGCTACTACTTCTACAATTACCTTGACTACAACAACAACAACTACTACTACAATAACTACCGCTACTACGACTACTACAACTACTACTATGACAAATACTAATACTACTTCTACATCTACTACTATTATTACTACTACTAATACTAATGTTGCTAGTACTACTACTACTACGACAAATACTAATGTTACAACTACTACAACAACTACTACTGCTATTACTACAACTACTACTATGACTAATACTACTACTACTACTTCTACATCTACTACTACTACTATTACTACTGCTATTACTAACGCAACTACTACTACTACTACTACTACTACTACAAATACTAATGTTACAACTACTACAACTACTACTTATGCTACTACTCCTACTGCAAATACTAATATTACAACTACTACTACTACCACCACTGCTACTATCGCTACTATTACTTCTACAACAAACTGCTGCTACAACAACAACAACTATTACTACTGTTACTACTTTTGCTACTAGTACTTCTACTACAACCACTACGGCCATTAGTTCAACTACAACAATTCCTACTACTACCACTACTGCAATTGCTCCTATTACCGCTATTACAACTGCAGCTACTGTTGCTATTAGTACTACAGCTACTTGTACGCTATAACTACTGCTGCTACTACTGCTGCAAGTACTGCACAACAAGTACAACTACTGTTACTGCTGCTGCTTCTGCAACGACTAATATAACTACTACAACTAAAGTTATTACTACTGCTGCTACTACTATTACCACTACTAGTAGTACTACACTATTGGTTCTACTAATTTTGCTGTTGCTCCTACTACTACTACTACGACAGCTACTACTACCGCTACTTCTACTACTACTGCTGCTGCTGCAACTACTGCTACTACTAGTACTACTATTTTTGCTACAACTACTAGTTCTACTGCTCCTGCTACCACTTCTACTATTTCACTACCACTGCTACTACTGCTACTATTACTACTGTTACTACTATAGCTACTACTACTATAGTTGCTGCTCCTACTACTACAGCTACTACTTCTAATAATGCTACTACTTCTACTACAACTGCTAGTCTTACTACTACTACTACTATATTTACTACTATTAGTACTACTACTACTACTATTACTACTATTACCACTGCTACTGCTACTATTTCTATCATTTCTATTACTACTATTGCTGCTACTGCTATTTCTACTACTACTGTTGCTATTATGATAACTACTGCTACTACTACTGCTGTTGCTTCAACAATTACTACTACTACTACTTCTAAAGATACTGCTTTCGCTACTATTACTCCTACTGCTATTGCTACTACTACAACTACTCCTACTTCTACTGCTACTACTACCACTACTACTACTACAACTATTACCACTACTACTACTATTACTACTACTACTAGTATAACTATTACGCCTACTAAGACTAATATGACTATTTTTATGGCTACTAATACTACTAACACTATTACTACTTCAACTACTACTGCTACTACTACATCTACTACTACTACTTCTCCTACTACAACTGCTACTACTACCTAAACTACTACTACTACTACTACATCTACTACCACTACTTCTCCTACTACTACTACTACTACAACTACTACTGCTACAACACTGCTACTGCTTCTACTAAAATTACTATGGCTGCTACCACTACTACTACTGCTACTACTGCTTCTACTTCTACCACTATTATTGCTATTATTACTACCATTACTACTACTAATATTGTTGCTGCTACTATTGCTACTACTAGTACTACAACAACTATTACTACAGCTACTGCTACTACTACTGTAGCTATTTCTACTACTACTTCTAATGCTAATGCTTCTGCTGCTATTACAGCTACTACTATTGCTACTACCACTATACTCCTAAAACTACTACTACTACTTATACAACTACTACTACCAATACTACTACTACTACTATTACAATTACTACTGCTACTGTTATTGCAGCTACTGCTCCTACTACTATAACTACTACTGCAAATAATGCTAATAATGCTCACACAACTGCTTGTCTTACTACTAGTACTACTACGTATACTACTATTACAACAAAAACTTCTACTACTACTGCCACTACTGCAACTACTACTGCTACTATTACAGCTACTTCTATTGCTGTTGCTGCTATTATTACTACTACTACTACTATTGCTATTACTACAACTACTACTACTACTGCTACTAGGCTGCAACTATTGCTACTACTACTTCTAATACTACTGCTTCTGCTACTATTATTGCTACTGCTATAGCTTATACCACTACTAGTCCAACGACTAGTACTGCTACTACTTCTACTGCCACTACCACCACTACTGCTACTACTACTATTACCACCACCACCACTACCACTAGTAACACTACTACTACTACAGCTTCAACTACTACTGCTACTACTACATCTACCACTACTAGTACTACAACTACAACAGCTACTGCTACAACACTACTACTGCTTCTACTATAATTACTATAGTTACTATCACTACTACTACTGCTGCAACTATTGCCGCTACTACTGCTACTAATGCTGCAGCTGTGGCTACTACTGCTACTACTACTGCTACTATTGCTATTACCAGTACCCTGCTACTATTGCGGCTACTGAGACTACTACTGCTACTATTTCGGCTATTGATACAACTACAACTATTTTTGCGGCTACTAATACTCCTCATACTACTACTACTTCAACTACTACTGCTACTCCTCCTCCTACTACTGCTACTACTACTATTACGACTACTACTACTACAACAACAACGACAACTACTACTACTATTGCGGCTACTGATACTACTACGACTATTTTTGTGGCTACTAATACTACTACTACTACTACTACTACTTCAACTACTACTACTACTACTACTACTACTACTACTTCATCCACTATTACTACTTCCCCTACTATTACTACCACTACAGTTGCAACGGCTACAACACTGCTACAGCTTCTACTATAATTAGAACAACTTCTACCACTACTACTACTGCTGCAACTACTGCAACAACTACCGTTGCTACTATTTCTACTACTACTGCTACTACTACTGCTTCTGCTCCTACTCCTACTGTTGCTGCTACTACAGATACTACTACTGCTACTACTCCTGCAACTACTACTACTGCTGCTGTTGCTGCAACTACTATTGCTGCTACTGCTGCAACTAATACTACTACTATTGCTACTGCTCTTGCAAATGCTACTACTGCAACTAATACTACTGGTGCTCCTGCAGCTACTCCTACTCTTGCAAATGCTTCTATTGCTACTTCTACCACAGCTACTATCGCTGCTACTGCAGCTAGTACTACTACTACAATTACAAGTACTACTATTACTACTACTAGTACCACTACAGCGACTACTACAAATACTACATCTGCTACTACTTCTGCTGCTATAACTACTACTACTCCTACTAATACTACTGCTGCTACTACTACTATTACTACAACTAGTATTAGTACTACTACTACTACTACTTATGCTACTGTTACTACTACTTCTACTTCTACTACTATTACTGCTACTGCTATTACTACAACCACTACTATGACTTGTACTACTGCTACTATTACTACTACTATTATAACCACTTCTACTACTCTTACTACTGCTACGGCTACTTCAACTACCATTGCCACAACTACAATGACTACTACTTTTACCACAAATACTACTACTTCTACTACTATTGCTATTGCTACTATAGCTACTACTACTATTTCTTCTAGTACCGCTACTACTTCTGCTACAACTGTTAATACTGCTACTAGTATTGGTACTACTACTACTGCAAATACTACTATTATGACTACTATCACTACTGTTGTTGCTACTACTACTATTACTTCTATGACTTCTCCTACTACTACTACAACTAATACTACTATTAACTACTGCCACTACTACTACTGCTTCTACTACTACCACTACTGGTACTTCTGGTACTATTTCTACTACTAGTACAGCTGGTAGTAGTACTACCACTTGTACTTCTTCTACCACTACTGCTACTACTCTTGCTACTTCTAATACTACTGTAACTATTGCTACTGCTACTATAGGTACCACTACCACCACTACTATTACTATTGCTGCTACTTCTACTACTACAACTACTACTATTACTACTACTACTGCTACCACTACTATTGCTGTTACTACTATTACTTCTACTACAGCTACAACTACAACAATTACTACTACCACCACTACAGCTACTACTATTACTACTGCAACTACTAATACTATTACCACCACGACTACTAGTATTACTATTATTTTTCTTGTTGCCACTAATACTACTACGTCTACTGCTTCTCTTGCTACTACTAATACTGCTTGTACTACTACTACTACTACTACTACTGCAACTGCTTCCTATGCTACTTCTACTACAACTACTATTATTATTGCTACTACTGCTACAGCTACTGCAACTGCTGCTACTATTGCTACTACTGCTACAACTGCTACAACAACTACTACTATTTCTACTACTAATACTATTGCCACTACTATTGTTACTTCAATTACTACGACTATTGCTACTACTACTTATACTAGTATTACTACACCAACTACTCCTACTATTACTACAACTAATTTAACTACTACTACTATTACTACTACTTTTACCACAACTACTACTACTTCTACTACTACAGCTATTGCTACTACAGCTACTACTACTATTTCTTCTAGTACCACTACTACTACTTCTGCTACAACTGTTAATACTGCTATTAGTATTGGACACTACTACTACGGCAACTGCTACTACTATGTCTACTGTCACTACTGTTGTTGCTACTACTACTATTACTTCTATGACTTATCCTACTACTACTACAACTAATGCTACTATGACTACTGCCACTACTACTGCTTCTACTACTACCACTACTAGTACTTCTGGCACTACTTCTGCTACTAGTACTACCACTTGTACTTCTACTACCACTACTGCTACTACTCTTGCTACTTCTAATGCTACAATAACTACTGCTACTGCTACTATAGGTACCACTGCCACCACTACTGTTACTACTGCTGCTACTTCTACTACTACAACTACTACTACTGATACCACTACTGCTGCTGTTACTACTATTACTTGTACTACAGCTACAACTACAACAATTACTACTACCACCACTATAGCTACTACTATTACTTCAACTGTTACTACTGCAGCTACTAATACTGCTACCACCACGACTACTAGTACTACTATTATTTTTGTTGTTGCCACTAATACTACTACGTCTACTACTTCTCTTGCTACTACTAATACTGCTTGTACTACTACTACTACTACTGCAACTGCTTCCTCTACTACTTCTACTACAACTACTATTATTATTGCTACTACTGCTACTACTACTGCTACTGCTACTACAACTGCTACTATTATTGCTACTACTACTACAACTGCTACAACAACTACTACTATTTCTACTACTAATACTATTGCTACTACTATTGCTACTTCCATTACTGCTACTACTGCTACTACTACTTACACTCGTATTACTACACCAACTACTCCTACTGTTACTACAATTACAGTTACTACAACTAATTTAACTACTACTACTATTACTACAACAACTGCTACTATTAGTGCGACTAATACAACAAGAAATACTAATGCTACTACTACTACTACTACTACTACTACTACTACCTCTCCTATAACAACAATAACTACTACAACTACAACTTCACCCACAATAATAATAACAACAACAACTACTACTACTACAACCTCTCCTGCAACAACAATGACTACTACGACTACAACTTCACCTATAACAACAACAACTACTACTACTACTACTACTAATGCTACAACTACTACAAATGCAACTACTACTGCTGCTACTGCTACTGTTGCCACTACTTCTACTACTACTACGGCTACTACTACTACTGCCATTACTACTACTTCTCCTATACTATTACTTATACCGCTACTACTCTAACTACAACCATTGCTACTCAAACTAATACTACTACTACTACTACTACACCTGCTACAACTTCTACTGCTACTACTACAACTACTACTATTACTTCTACAACCATTACTACTATTGACATACTTCCACCACAACTTTGACTATTACTACGGCTACTACTGCTACTACAATTACTACTCCTCCTACAACTACTACTACGACTACGGCTACTATTGCTATTGCCACTACTACAATGTCCCTTACCACTTTTACTATTGCTACTACCACTGCTACTACTACTACTTCTGCTACTATCACTTCTTCTACTACTACTACGAGTACCACAACTACTTCCACTTCTTCCACTACTATTACTACAACTAGAACAACTACTACAACTACTAATACTACTTCTAGTACTACTACTACTACTATTGCTACTACGGCTACTATTGCTGCTACTCCTACCACTATTTTGACTACTATGATTACTGCTCTGCTTCTATAATTACTTAGGCAACTACTACTACATCTACTACTGCTATTACTACTGATTCTATTGCTACAAGAAATACTACTACTACTACAACTACTACAATTACAGTTGCTGCTACTTCTACTTCAGCTACTACTACTTCTACGACCACTACTATTACTACAACTATTACAACTACTGCTACTACAAGTGCTACTAATACAACAATAAATGCAACTAGGACTACTACTACTACTACTACTACTACTACGTCTCCTATAACAACAATAACTACTACTACTACTACTTCTCCTACAACAACTACTACTGCTACTACTACTAACACCACAACTACTGCTAATGCTACTACTACTACTACTACAACTTCTGTTGTTGCTACTACTACTACTGCTGCTATTGCTACGAATATAACTACTACTGCAACTACTGCTACTTATCCTACTAGTATTACTACTACTACTACTATTGCTACTACTACTACTAGTACTACAATTAATATGACTGTTGCTACTTGCATTGCTAGAACTACCTCTACCACCATTACTACTACGACTAGTTGTAGTATTGCTACTACTCCTACAACTACTACTACAACTACTGCAGCTACTCTGGCCGCTATTGCTACTACTGCTACCGCTACTTAGACTGCTACAACTGCTGCTACAATTACTACTACTACTACTACATCTACTACTACAGTTTCTTCTGGTACTGTTGCTGCTACTCCTACTACTGCTACTACTATTACGACTATTACGACTGGTTCTGCTGTTGCTACTGCTACTACTACTATAACTACTACTACTACTACTTCTATTACTACTACTACTATAGCTACTACTGCTTCTACTAGTACTGCTGCTCCTACTGTTACAGTTACTGCTACTACTCCTAATCCTACTACAACTACTTCAGCTACAACTACTTCTTTTACTACTGCTACTATGACTACTACTACTACGACTAGTACTTCGACTACTGCTACTACTACTTCTACTACTACTACTACTCCTACACCTATTACTACTACTGCTACAACTACTACTTCAACTTCAACTACTTCCTCTACTATTGCTATGATTGCTACAACTGCAACTGCTACGACTACAACTATTGCAACTGCTACTACTACCACTACTATAGCTATAGCTGCAACTACAACAACTACATCTACGACGACTACTATTGCTACTGCTACTACTATTGCTTCTGTTTCCGCAACAACTATTTTGACTACAATTGGTGCAACTTGTGCTACTACTACTAACACTACTACTGAAACTACTACTGCTACTATCATTACACTCATACTTCTATTGCTACTCCTACAACTACTTCTTCTACTACTACTGCTACCCCTACTAATGCAACTGTTGCTACTACTAATACTGTTACTACTAGTATTATGCTACAACTATTACTACTGCTAGTACTATTACTACTACCACTACTTCTACTACTATTACTACTACTATGACAACTACTATTACTACGAATGCTACTACGACCACTGCTGTTACTACAGTAACTACTACTACTTCTGTTATCGCTACTATAAATACTACTACTACTACTACTACTATTAGTACTACTACTACGGCTACAATTGCTACTACTACTACTTCTACTACAACGATTGCTACTGCTACTACATGACAAATAATGCTCGAACAAGTTGAACAACTATAACAACAACTGCTGCTGCTACTGCTACTACTACTACTGCTACTACTGCTGCTGCTGCCACTAATAGTACTCCTATTGCTATGACTACAATAGCTACTACTACTACTGCTACAACAAGAACTGCTACCTCTACTATTAGTGTTACTACTACTGCTACAACTGCTATAACAACAACAACAACAACTACTACTACATCTACTACTATAGCTACTTCTGCTACTGTTGCCGTAACTACTACTACTACTGCTGCTACTACTAGTACTAATGCTGCCACTACCATTACTACTGCGGTTGTTACTACTAATACTACTACCATTGCAACAACTACAACTTCTCCTACTACTATTTCTACTGCTACTACTACTGCTACTCCAACTAATACTACAATGACAAGAATTATTGCTACGACTACTACTAGTACTACAACTACTACCACTATCACTTCTACTACTATTACTACTACTGCAAATACTGCTACCACTATTTCGACTGCAACAACTGCAACTAATGCTAGTACAAGTGCTACTACTACTACTACTACTACTACTACGACTACAACTACTGCGGCCACAAATACAACTTCCTCTACTAATTTTAGTACTACTATTGCTACAGCCACTGCTACTACTGCTACACCAACTAATACTACTGCTGCAACTGCTACTACTGCTACTACTGCTACCACTACTTCAACTGCTACAACTGCTGCTACTCCTACTATAATTACTATTACAACTACTAGTGCATCTACTACTAGTGCTCCTACTACTACTATTGCTACTGTTACGACTATTATTGCTACTGCTGCTACTATGACTATTTCTACTACTACTACTACAACAACAACAATTGCTACCTTTAGTGCTACTAATACAACAATAAATGCTAATGCTGCTACAACAACTACTACTACCTCACCTGCAACAAGAATAACTACTACAACTACAACTTCCCCTAAAACAACAACAAAAACAACAACTACTACTACTAATGCGACAACTACTGCAAAGGCTGCTACTACTACTACTGCTACTGCTGCTACTGCCACTACTACTACGACTATGGCTACAACTACTACTGCCATTACTACTACTTCTCCTACTAGTATTACTACTGCTACTCAAACTAATACTGCTGCTGCTACTGCTACAACTGCCACTACTAGTATTACAGCTACTACTTCAACTACTACAACTACAACTCCTACTATTACTATTATTGCAAATACTACTACCACTACTTTGACTGCTACTACTGCTACTATTGCTACTATAATTACTACTACTACTTCTACTACTATTACTACTATGGCTACTACTGCTATTGCCACTACTACAGCTTCCTTTACTACTTTTACTATTGCTACTACCAGTGCTACTACTACTCCTCTGACTCCAACTAATACTACTACTGCTACTACTATGACTATTGTTACAAGTTTTACTACTACAATGCAACTACTAGTACTACTTCTACTACTATTACTTCTTCTACCACTCCTACTAGTACTACTACTACTTCCACTTTTTCCACAACTATTACTACAACAACTGCAATAACAACTATTGCTGCTGCTGCTGCTATTGCCACTACGGCTGCTATTGCAACTACTGCTACCAATATTTCGACTGCTACCACTACTACGACTACTACTACTACAACAATTATTACAACTATTGCTACTACTAGTGCTACTAGTACAACAACAAATACTACAGCTACTACTGCTACTAGTAGTACTACTACCACCCCTATAACAATAATAACTACTACTACTACTACTTCTTCGACAACAACTACTACTGCTACTATGACTAACGCTACAACTACAGCTAACGCTACTAGTACTACTACTACTTTTGTTGCTGCCACTACTACTACTACTATTATTATGGATACTACTACTACTGCCACTAATGCTACTTATCCTACTACTATTACTACAACTACTACTATTGCTGCTACTACTACAGCTACTTTGACTCATACTATTGCTGCTACTAGTATTGCTTCTACTACTATTACTACTACTATGACTACTAGTATTGCAACTAATGCAACTACAAATACTACAACTACTGCGGCTGCTATTGCTACTACAGCTACCACTACCTCGACTACTACAACTGCTACTACTACTACTACAATTACTACCACTACTACTACGACATCTACTACTATAGCTACATCTACTACTCTCGCTGCTACTGTTATTACTGCAGCTACTACTACTATTACAACAACTACAGCTGCTGCTACTACTGCTACTACCACTACTAGTACAACTACTACTACAACCACAACTACGACTACTTCTTTTACTGCTACTACTACAGCTATTACTGCTGCTACTAGTACTAATGCTACTACTGTTATAGTTATTGCTACTACTCCTACTCCTACTACAACTACTACAACTACTACTACATCTATTACTTCTACTACTACGGCTGCTACAACTACTACTAGTACTACTACTAGTACTTCTACTACTGCTATTGCTGCTTCTTCTTCTACTACTACTACTACTACAACTAGTATTAGTACTTCAACTACTTCATCTACTCTTGCTATGACTACTACTACTGCAACTTCTACGACTGCTACTATTGCAACTACTACTACTGCTACTATTACTACAACTATAGTTGTGACTAGCTACTACAACTACGACTACTACTACTACTGCTGCTACTACCACTGCTATTGCCGCAACTACTACTACTTCCACTATAATTGCTACAACTACTGCATATTACTACAACTAGTACTACTACTCATACTACTACTGCTAATACTACTACTTCTCTTACTACTATTGCTACTACTACTACTTCTTCTACTATTAGTACTGCTACTCCTACTAATGAAATAGCTGCTACTACTGTTACAACTATTACTAGTATTAACACTACTACTATTACTACTACTAGTACTACTACTACTACTACCACTACTTCTACTACTATTACTACTACTACGACTATAGCTACCTTTGTTATGACTGCTACTGCTACCCCTGCTGTTACTATGGTTACTACTGCTACTTCTGCTATCACTACTATAAATACTACTACTGCTGCTACTACTACTACTCTTCATACTACTACTACCACCACAACAACGACTACTGCTACTACTCTAACTGCTGCTACAACTACTACTATGGCTATAATTGCTACTGTTGCAAATTCTACTACGACAATCGCTACTACTACTACATTACTACTACTACTTCTATTAGTAGTATGACTATAACATCTATTAATACCACCACTACTAGTAGTACTCCTGCTACAACTCCTACAACTACAACTACTACTGCTGCTGCCACTACTACTAATCCTATTGCTGCTGCTACCACGGCTACTACTACTGCTGCTACCACTACTACTACTGCTATAATGATAACTGCTACCTCTGCTACTATTGCTACTACTACTGCTACAACTGCTACTACTCCTCCTACTACTACTACTACACTACTGCTACTACAGCTATTATTGCAAATATTACAATAACTACTACAGTTGCTGGTTCTACTGCTATTACTACTACTGCTGCTGCTACCACTACCATTACTACAGCAATGCTACCACTAATATTACTGCTACTGCAACAACTACAACTTCTCCAAATTCTACTACTACTACTGCAATAACTAGTATTATTGCTACTATTACTACTAGTACTGCTACTACTACTACAACTATTACTCCTACTACCATTACTACTACTGCAAATACCGCTACCACTACTTCAAGTGCTACAACTGCAACTATAACCACTATTACTACTAATACTACTACTGCTACTACTCCTAATACAACTACAACTACTATTGCCACTACTACTACTTCCTCTACTACTTTTACTACTGCTACTACTACTGCTACACCAACTAATACTGCGGCTGCTACTACCACTACTGCTACTAATAGTACTACTATTGCTACTACTAGGGCTGCTTCTGCTACTACCGCTACCACTACTTCGACTGCTACCAATTCTACTACAATTACTACTCCAACTACTACTACATCTACTATTACAGCTACTACTACATCTATTGCTATAATAAATACTACTACTGTCTCAACTATGACCATTAATGTTGCTGCTACATCTACTAATGGTACTGCTACTTCTTTGACTATTACTAGTACTACTACTATTACAACAACAACTACTATTAGTGCTACTAATACAACAACAAATACTAATGCTACTACTACTACTACGACTACTACCTCTCCTGCAACGACAACAACTACTAGTACTAATGCTACAACTATGGCCAATGCTACTTCTACTGCTGCTGCCAGTACTTCTACTACTGCTACGGCGATGACAACTATTGCCATTACTACTACTTCTCATACTACTATTACTACAGCTATTACTACTCCAACTACAACAACTACTACTATTACTACTGCTATTACTACAACTACCTCTAGTACTATTACTACTAGTAGTAGTAGTAGCAGTATTGCTACTACTGCTCCGACTGCTAATACAACTACTACAGCTACTACGACCGTAAATGCTACTACTACTACCACCACTTAGACTGCTACAACTGCTGCTACAGCTAGTACTACTACTGCTACTACTATTACGACTACTACTACTGTTGCGACTACTACTACTACTACTAGTACAACAATCGCAACTACTACTACTTCTATTACCACCACTACTACCACTACTACTGCTGCTATTAGTACCACTACTACTACTATCATAGTTACTGCTACTACTCCTACTCCTACTACAACTACTACCACTACTACTACTTCTATTAGTACTTCTTCTACTACTACTACTACTACTACCACCACTACTACTAGTACTTCTACTACTGGTACTACTACAACTCCTACTACTATGATAAGTACTACTTCTTCTACTTCTACTCCTCCTAATACTAATTCTGCAACTATAGCTACTACAGCTACTATTACTACCACCACTACTACTACTACTACTACTACCCCAACAAGTACTACTTCTTCTTCTACTACTACTGTTAATACTACAATTGCTACATTTGGAACTACCGCTATTACTACTCCCACTGCTACTACGGCTACTACTGCTACTACTGCTACTAATATTACTACTACTACTCCATCTACTACAACCGATGCAACGTCTGCAACTGTTGCTACTACAACTACAACTACTACTGCCACTACTGCTACTATTGCTACTATGGCTGCTAATACTACTACTCCAATTACTACTGCTACTAATACTGCTGCTACTATGATGATAACTATAGCTACTACTACTAATACTTCTTTTCCTTCTGGTATTGCAACTGCAACTACAACAGCTACTACTACTATTGCTGCCACTACTACTACTGCTGCTGCTCCTGCCAATACTTGGACTGCTACTACTGCTACTACTACTGCTACTACTGTTGCTACTACTACTACTACTACTACTACTATTGCTACCACTAGTTCGACTGCTACTACTGCTATGACTGCTACTAAAATTACCACTACTACTACAATAACTACTACTGCTACTACTACTGCCATGAGTTCTACTTCTCCAACTACTATAACTACTGCTCTTACAACTGCTTCAACGACGTTTGCTGCTAACTAATGCTAGCACTCCTCCTGCTACTACTCCTACTACTAGTTTTGCTAGCACTACTACTACTACTACTACTATTACTACAACAACAACCACTACTACTACTATCACTACTATTACAACAACAACAACTACTACTACTACTACTATTTCTAGTACTACTGCTACAACTAATGCTAATGATGCTACTACTACTACTACTTCTACGACTACTATTACTACTAATATTGCTACTATTGCTGCTGCTACTATTACAACTGCTACTACTAGTACTACTACTAGTACTACTACTACTAATACTCTGACTACTATTACTAGTACCACCACTTCTACAACTACTATTGCTACTGTTGCTGTGGCTGCAACTGCTTCTACTACTACTACAACTACTATTTCTACTACAACCAAGACTACTCCTACTACTATTTCTATTGCTTCCACTACTGCTACCGCTACTATTACTACTGCAGCAACAAGTACTACTCCTAATGTAGCTGCTACTACTAATACTACTGCTGCTCCCCCTCCTCCTGCTACTACTACTACTACTTCCACTAGTGCTAGTACTATTACTACTACTACTACCACTACTGCATCTATTGCGGCTGCTACAACTACTATTACTACTATTACTACTACTACTACTTCTATTGCGGCTGCTACTACTACTATTACTACTACTACTGCCACTACTGCATCTACTTCTACTACTACTACTACTATTAATACGACTACTACTACTATAACTACTATCGCCACTGCTACTACTACAGCTACTACTAGTACGGCTACTGCTACTACTACTACTGCTTCGGCTACCACTCCTATTACTACCACTAATACTGCTGCTACTGATACTACAACTACTACTCCTACTACACCTTCTACTGCTACTATAACTTCAATTACTTTTTGTAGTACTACTATTGCAACTTCTACTTCTACTACTTCTGCTGCTACTCTACTACTACTACTAGAACTACTACTATGACTACAACTACTAGTTCTACTAACACTACTACTACTCCTAATACTGCTATGCCTACTACAGCTACTACTACTACTGCTACTACTGCAACTTTTGCTACTCCACTACTTCTATTACTACTACTACTACTACTTCTGCTACTGCAGCAACTGCTTCAACGGCTACTACTACTACTATGACTACTAATGCTACAACTGTTACTATTGCGACTACTACAGCTACTACTGCTACTACTATAGCTACAATGACTACGGCTACTGCTGCTGCTACTACTACTACTATTACTACTAGTACTTCTCCTGCTGCTGCTGCTGCTACTACTGCCACTGCGGCTACTACTGCTACCAATACTAGGCCTACAACTGTTGCAACTACTGCTTCTACTATTACTACTACTACTACAAGTTCACTACTGCTACTACAGCTACTACTACTACTACTACTACTACTACTACTACTACTACTATAGCTACTGCTACTATTGCTACTACTTGTACAACTACTACTACTACTATTGCTTCTCCAACTACTACTATAGCTGCTACTACTTCTGGTACTACTACAAATGCTACCTCTTCTACTACTACTACGACTACCATAACAACAACAACTACTACTACAACTACAGCAACTTCCATGACTACTACTCCTACTACTTCCACTACTACAACAACAACTACTGCTGCAGCTGTCGCTATAGCTACTACTACTGCTACTTCTACTATTGCTATAGCTTGTGCTACTACGCCTACTACTACTACTATTGCTACTACTATTGCAACTACTACTATAGGTCCTGCTACAACTACAACTACTGCTCCTACTCCCACTCCTACTACTACTACTATTGCTAGTACAACTACTACTATTGTCACGGCCACATCTTCTACTACTACAACTACTGCTACTACCTCTGCTACCACCGCTACTATGACTACAACTACTACTATGACTGCTACAACAACTACTACTACTACCCCAACTACTAAAACTACTACTACTACTTCAACTACTACTATTGCTACTATTGCTACTATTGCTACTACAACTACAAAACTACTACTACTACCACTACTACAGCTACTACTATAAATGCTACTCTGGCTACTGCTATTACTACTTCTACTACTACTACTACTACTACTACTACTACTACTACTACTACTACTACTACTATGACTATTACTACAACTACTCCTACTAGTCCTACTACTTCTATTACAATAGCTACTACTACTATTTCTTCTAATGCTAATCCCACTACTATTGCTACTTCTACAACTATGACTACTGCTGCAACTACTGCTATTAGTACTACTAGTACTACCGCTATTACAATTGCTACTACAGCTACTACTACTACTGCTACAACTATCGCTGCTTGGACAACTATTGCTCCTACTAATAATGCTACTGCTTCCACTACAACTACTACTATTGCTACTATAACTACTTCTGCTACTTCTTCTAGTGCTACTACAACTCCTTCTAGTAATGCTACTACTATTATTTTTACTAATGATACTCCTACTACTATTGCAGCTACTCCTACTTCTTCGATAGCTACTGCAAATGGTACTCCTACTACTGCTGCTAGAAATACTACTCTAACTACTACTACTGCTACAACTGCTGCAACCACCAATGCTACTATTGATACTCCTACAACAATAACTACTACTACTACTTCTATGACTACTACTACTGCTACTCCTCCTACTACTACAATAGCTGCCACTATTACTGCTACTACTGCTGCTTCTAATGCTGCTAGTACTCCTACTACTACCACCACTACTACTAATACTACTAGGACTATTACTACTATTGCGTCTACTGTTGTTGCTATTATTGCTGCTGCAACTACAACTACTACAACTACTACTTCTATTACTACTATAGTTGCTACGACTACTACCTCTACTACTACTGCTGCTGCTACTACTTCAGCTACTACTGCTACTACTACTATTACTACTACTACAGCTACTACGACTACTACTGCTACTATGACTACTACTACTACTACTATTACTACTATTGCTACTATTGCTACTACTACTACTACTACTACTACTACTTATGATATAGCTACGACTACTACTACTACTGCAACTACTGCTGCTACTACAACTACTTCTATTGCTACAACAACTACCACTACCACTTTTCCTACTTCTACCACTTCAACAACTACAACTACTGCTATGGTTCCTTCAACAACTACTACTACTACTTCTATTGCGACAACTACTATTGCTACAACTACTGCTACTTCTGCCACAACTGCAAGTTCTACTACCACTAGCACTACTAATACTACTACTGGTTCTGCTACTACAACTACTGCCACTACTAATACTAATGCTACTACTATTATGACCACTACTGCTTCAGCTCCTACTACTACTACTAGTGCTAATACTACTACTTCTGCTAAGGCTATTGCTATAACTACAACTGCCAGAACAAATATTACAATTGCTGCTACACCTTTTGCTGCTACTACTACTACTACTACTTCAACTACTACCACTACCACTACTACAGCAACTACTACTCCTACTGTCGCTACTATTGCTACTACTGCTACGACTGCTAGTACTACTACCATTGCTACTACTACCACTACTGCTACTACTGCCACTACTGCTACTACTATTTCTACTACTACTACAACAAAAACTACTATTCCGACTATGGCTACGGTTGCTACTGCTGCTACTACTACTACTATTACTATTACTACCACTACTACTACTACTACTAATACTGCCCCTTCTACAACAACTACTACTACTGTTATTACTACTACTACGAAAATGACATCTCTTCCTACTACTACTAGTACTACTACCCCACTATTGCTACTGCTACTTCCACAACTACAACTATTCCTAGCACTACAGCTACTTCTACTACTACCGTTACTACTCCTAATACTACTACTATTGCAGCTATTGTTGCCACATCTAGTTCTACTGGTGCTACAACTACTTTTACTACTGCTACTACCGCTACATCTACTTCTTCTACTTCTCTTACTACTACTACAATTGCTACTACTACCACTACTACTGGAACGACTACTACTACTACAACTACCACAACTAGTACTACTGCTACCACTACTTTTGCTACTACTACTTTTGCTACTGCTACTACTCTTCATCTCCTCCTCCTACTACGACTACTGCTACTACTACTACTACTACTATTACTTCCACTACTACTACTCCTACTACTTCTACTACTACTGCTACTACTACTACCATTCAACTTCTCCCGCTACTGCTACTACTCTATTACTACTGCTACTGCTACTACTACTTCTATTATCACGTCTACTACTACTACTACAACAACAATAACAACTACTACTACTACTACTACATCTACTACAACTACTAATACTATTACTGTTGCTGCCACAGCAACTACTTGTTCTATTATATCTGCATTTTATACTACAACTATTACTTCAAGAATGACTACTACTGCAACTGATACACCTACTACTTCTACTACTACTATTGCAACTACTTTTGCTATAGTTACTACAACTACCTCTACTGCTGCTGCTGCTGCTACTACTACTACTACTACTATCACTAGTACTACTGCTACTACTTTTACAACTACATAACTAATGATGTTGTTGCTGCTGCTACTTCCACTACAACTACAATTGCTGCAGCTACTATCACAACGTCTACTACTATGACTACTATTGTTACCACTTCTACTACTGTTACTGCTACTACTACTAATAGTACTACAACTACCACTACAATGGCTACTACTACTACTTCTTCTATTTTGCCTGCTATTATTACTACTGCTACTACTACTACTACTATTGCTACCACTACTACTATTATTACTACTACTAATTTTACTATTGCTAATACTACTACTGCTACTATTACTCCTACTACTCCTACAACTAGTACTTTTGCTACAACTACTACTACTACTAGTGCTAATACTACTACTACTACTCCTACTAATGCTACTACTTCTACTACTACTACTGCTACTGCTACTACTACTACTGCTTCTTCTCCTCCTCCTATTACTATTGCTACCACTACTGCTACTTCTACTACTACTATTGTTACTACTACTACTTACACTACTACTACTCCGGTAGTTACTACTACTCCTACTACTGCTATAGCTATTACTCTAACTCTCATACTATTACTACTGTTACTACTGTTACTGCTACTACTATTTCTACTGCTGCTGCCATTACTGTCGTTTCTACTACTGCTACTACTACTACTACTACTTGGACTACTACTACTACAACTTCTATTTTGACTAGTACTACTACTACTACTGCTACTACTGCTACTATCACAACTGCAACTACTATGACTATTGCCACTACTACTACTGCAACTTCTAATACTACTACTTCTTTTGCTACTTCTACTTCTATTACTTTGACAACATCTACTTCTTATACTACTACTATTACTATAATAATGACTACTACTACTGCTGCTTCTACAACTACAAATGCATTTGCTATGATTGCTACTACTACTACAACCACAAAAACAATGACTACTACTACTATACTATTACAACTACTGCTGCTGCCACTACTGCTATTGCGACTTCTACTGCTACTACTGCAACTACAGCAACTACTACTACTACTACTGCAATTACTACTACTAAAGCTACTATTACAACTACTACTATTGCAACTACTTCTATAATTACTACTACTAATGGTACTGGTATTACTTTTGCTGCTACTCCTACCACTTCTACTAGTGCTACTATAGCTACTATTATTGCTACTACTAGTAGTAGTACTACTTCTACTGCTGCTACTACTACTACTACTCTTGCTGCTACCACAACTTCTGCTACCCTTGCTAGTAATACAACTATTAATACTGCAACTACTTCTGCTACTACTAGTGCTACTACTACTACTACTACTGCAACTAATACTACTACTGTTACCACTACTACTCCTACTACAACTATTACTACAAGTATTGCTACTACTATGACTATGACTACTACTACTACTACTTCTACTACTCTTGCTACAACTACCACTATGACTACTACTACCCTGGCTATTAATACTACTTCCACAACTACTACCACTACTACTGCTATGGCTATTGTTGTTGCCGTTACTACTACAACAACTACTACTAGTACTACCACTACCATTGATACTACAACTATTATTCCTTCTACTACTATGACTGCTGTTACTTCTGCTACTACTACTATTGCCACTGCTTCTGCTATGACTACTATACTGCTACTACTATTACTACTGTTGCTGCTGCTACAACTTTTACTAGTACTTCTACTACTACTTCTATAGCTACTACTACTACTTCAGCTACTACTACTACAGTAGTTACTACTGTGGGTATGACAACTACTATTACTACAACTACTTTTATTGATTTCATTGCTATTACTACTACTACTACTACTACTACTACTATTACTACTTTTGCAGCTACTGCTACTGCTGCTCCTGCTATTGTTGTTGTTGCTACTGCTACTACAACTACCACTACATCACCAACTACTACTATTATAACACTACTAAAGCTACTTGACCAACTACAACCACTACTAGTACTAGTGGTATTACTGTTACTGCCATTACTACGACTTCTACTAGTGCTACTCCTTCTACTACTATTACTACTACTGCTACTATTGCTACTGTTACTACTTCTGCTATCGCAGCTACTACTGCTACCACTACTACTGCTACTATTGCTAGTTATACTACTACTACTACTGTAGGTACTATTGCTGCTACTACTGCTACTTCTGCTACTACTGATACCACTCTGCTACCACTACTATTACTACTACTACTATTACCACTACGACTACTACTACTACTAGTAGTAATTCTACTACTATTGCTAGAACTACTACTACGACTGCTACTACTGCGGCTACTAATACTACTACCACAACCACCATTACTACTATTACTATGGCTATTGTTGCAACTGCTACTACTACTGCTATTATTGTTGCTACTGCTGCTGCTATGACTACTACTTCTACTACTATGAATGCTCCTATTTTTGCTACTACTACTATTGCGAGTACTACTGCTATGTCTATTGATACTACTGCTATGACTACTACTACTGCTACTACTATTACGACTGTTGTTGCTGCTGTAACTTCTGATAGTACTTTTGCTACTACTTCTATAGCTACTACTACTACTAATACTGCTTACTACTACCATAAACACTGTGGCTATGACTATGACTACTCCTACTACCACTTTTGTTGCTTTTACTACTACTACTACTACCACCACCACTGTAGCTGCTACTGCTACTACTACTACTACTACTACTACTTTTATTACTAGTACAACTGCTACTGTTACTATTGTTACTACTACTACTACTACTAATTCTACTGTAGTTGCTACTGCTACTACAACTAATACCACTACTACTATTACTCCTGCTACTATAACTACTGCTGCTTCTGCTGCTTCTACTTCTACTACTACTACTACTGCTGCTGCTGCTACTACTACTACTACTACTACTGCTGCTATTACTGCTGCTGCTGCTACTACTACTACTGTGACTGCTACTGTTACTAATACTACCACTTCCACTTCTTGTACAATTGCTACTACTACTACTCCTTTTTCTACTACTTGTACTACTACTACAACTACTATAATTAGTACTACTACTACTACTACAAGCCCAACTACTACACTTCTACAGCTACTACAACTACTACAACAACTACTTCTACTACTACGAGTACTACTACCACTTCTACTATAACTATTGTTACCACTACATCTACTCCATGACAACACCTGCTACCACTGTTGCTAATACTAGTACCATAATTACTACAACATCGACTACTACAACTGCTACTACTATGGCTCCTGATCCTTCTAATACTGCTACCAATACAACTACTACCACTGGTACTACTCCAATAGATACTACTACAACAACTACTACTATAATTACTGCTCCAAGCTACTAATGCTACTACTAATTCTACTCCTCCTACAACTACTACTTCAATTATTACAGCTGCTACTACTACTCCTTTTACTGTTACCACTACTGCTACTACTGATCTAACTCCTACTACTACTACTCTTACTACAACTACTACTACTTCTCCTACTTTTGCTACTACTACTACCACTGCTACACCTACTAATACTTCTGCCACTAGTAGTAGTAATAGTAGTAGAAGTAGTAGTAGCAATAGGAGTAGGAGTTGGAGAAGTGGTAGTAGTAGTAGCAGTGCTAGTCGTAGTAGTAATCTTAGTAATACTTGTAGTAGTAGGAGTGGTAGTAGTAGCAATAATAATGGCTATAGTAGCTACTCCTATGACTACTACACTATTTCTCCTACTAATACTATGACTACTATGACTACTACTACTACTTCAACTATTACTATTACTTCTACTTTGACTATAACTAGTAGTTGGAGGAGCAGTTGTAGCAATAGTAGTAGTAGTAGAAGTAGCAATGGAAGTAGTAGTAGCAGTAGCGGTAGTAAGAGTAGTAGTTGTAGCATTTGTAGTAGTGGTAGTAGTAGTTGTACTAGAAGTAGTTATTGTAGTAGTAGTAGTAGTGGCAATAGTAGTAGCAGTAATAGTAGTAGCAAAAGTAGTAGCAGTTGTACTAGTAGTAGTAGTAGCAGAAGCGGTCACAATAGTAGTTGCAGTGGTAGTAATTGCAATAGTAATAGTTGTAGAAGAAGTAGTAGGAATAGTAGTATTATTAGCAGCAGTAGCTAGACTAGCAGTAGCAACAATAGTACTAGTTCTAGCAATATTAGTAGAAGTAGTAGCAATAGTAGTAGTAGTAGTAGAAATTATAGTAGTAGTTGTAGTAGCAATAATAGTATTAGTACTTATAGTAGTAGAACTAGCAATTTTAGTAGCTGCAGTAGCAACAGTAGTAGTAGAAGTAGTAGTGGCAGTAGTAGTAGTAGTAGTAGTAGTAGTAGTAGTAGTAGTAGTAATAGTAGTAGCAATTGGAGGAGGAGTAGTAGTCGTAGTAGTAGTAGTAGTTTTAATAGTCGCAATAGTAGCAGCAGCAATAGCAGTGGTAGTAGTAGCCGTAGTAGTAGAAAAAATAGTAGTAGTAATGGTAGTAGGAATACTAGGAGTAGTAGTAGTAGTAGTAGTAGTAGTAGTAGTAGTAGTAGTAGTAGTAGTAGTAGTAGTAGTAGTAGTAGTAGTAGTAGTAGTAGTAGTAGTAGTAGTTGTAGTAGTAGTAGTAGTAGTAGTAGTCGTAGTGGTCGTGGGGTAGGAGTAGGAATACCTGTAGGAGAAGGAATAGTAGTTGGAGAAGGAGTACTAGTAATAGTAGGAGTGGAAGTAGTAATAGTAGTAGTAGTTGTTGTAGGAGGAGTAGCAGTAATGGTAGTAGAAGTCATAGGTGTAGCAGTGGTAGTAATAGTTGCCATAGTCGTAGTAGTAGTTGTTGTTGTATTATTAGTGGTAGTAATATTTGTAGTAGTAAAAGTAGTAGTGCTACTAGTAGGAGGAGTATTACTCATAGTAGTAGTTGCATTAGTAGCAGTAGTAGTACTATAATAGTAGTAGTAGTAGTAGTAGTAGTAGTAGCAGTCGTAGTAGTAAAAGTCGTAGTAGTAGTAATTGTAGAAGTATTAGTTGGGGTAGAAGTTGTAATAGCAATAGTTATAGTAGTAGTAGTATTAATAGCAAATAGCAATGGTGGAAGTGGAATTGGTAGCAGTAGTAGTAGGAACAGAAGTAGTAGCAGTAGCAGTGGCAGTAGTAGTGCTAGTGGTAGTTGGGGTAGTACTAGTTGCAGTATAGTAGAAGTAGAATTAGGAGTAGTAGTAGTAGTAGTAGTAGTAGTAATAGTAGCAGTAGTAGATGTAGTAGCAGTAGTTGTTGTTGTTGTTGTCGTTGTTATTGTTATTGTTGTAGCAGCAGTAGTAGTAGTAGTAGCAGTAGCAGTAGCAGTAGCAACTGTAGCAACAGCAGCAGTTATTGTAGTAGTAAGAAAAGCAGAAGTAGTAGAAGTAGTAGAAGTAGTAGGAATAGTAGTAGTAGTAGTAGTAGTAGCAGTTGTAGTACTAGTAGTAGTAGTAACAATACTAGTAGTAGTAGTTGTACTAGTAGTAGTAGTAGTAACAGTGGTAGTAATACTTGTTGCAGTAGTAGTATAAGTAGAAGTAGTAGTAGTTGTAGCAGCAATAGTAGTAGTGGTCATTGAAGTAGTAGTAGGAGGTGTTGGAGGAGGAGAAGTAGTAGTAGGAATAGTAGTAGTAGTAGTAATAGTAGTAGGAGTATTAGTAGTAGTAGGAGGAGTAGTTGTATGAGTAGGAACAGAAGTAGTAGCTACATTCTTAGTAAAGTAGTAGTAGTAGTAGTATTAGCAGCAGCAGCAGTAGAATTAGTAGTTTTAAAAATAGGAGTAGTTGTAGTAGTACCAATAGCAATAGTAGTAGTAGTAGTACTAGTAACGATAGGAGTAATTTCTAGAATAGTGGTAGTAGTTGTAGTAAAAGTAATAGTAGTGGTAGTAGTTGTAGTAAAACTAATAGTAGCAGTAGTAGATGTAGTTGTAGCGGTAGAAGTAGTAGGAGTAGCAATAGGGGTAGGAGTTTGACTAGTAGTAGTAGTAGTAATAGTAGTAGTAGTAGTAGCAGTAGCAGCAGCAGCAGTAGTAGTAGTAGTAGTAGAAGTAGTAGTAGCAATGGTAGTTGTAGTAATAATTGGAGGAGGAGTTCTTGAAGTGGTCGTAGTAATTGTAGTAGTTGTAGTGGCAATAGTAGTAGTAGTATTTGTAGTAGTTTTCATAGAAGCACAAACAGTAGGAGTAGTAGTAGTAGTAGCGGCAATAGTAGTATTAGTAGCAGTAGTAGTAGGAGGGGGAGTAGTAGTAGTAGGAGTAGGAGTAGTAGTAGTAGTATCGACAATAGTAGCAGTAGCAGTAATAGCAGTAGTTGTAGCAAGAGTAATAGTAGTAGTAGCATTAGGAGTAGTTGTAGTAGCAGCAGTAGTAGTAATAGTAGCATTAGTTTTAGTAGGTGCATTAGTAGTTGCAGTAGTAGCAGTAGTAGTTGTAGTAAGAGTAGTAATAGTAGCAATCGTAGAAGTTGTTGTTGTAACAGTAGCAATAGTAGTAGTCGTATTAGTCGTAGTAGCAGAAGTTGTAATAGTAGAGGGGTAGTAGTAGTAGCAGTAGTAGTATAATAGTAGTAGTACTAGTCATAATAGTATAGTAGTAGTAGCAGTAGTAGTAGTAGCAGTAGTAGTAGTAGTAGTAGTAGTTGAAGAAGAATAAGTTTAGCGGTAGTTGTAGTAGTAGTAGCAGCAACAGCAGTAGTTGTAGGAGTAGTAGAAGCAGTGTAAGTAGTAGTCGCAGTAGTTGCAGTAGTAGGAGTAGTAGAAGTAGCAGTAGCAGAATTAATAGTAAGAGTAATAGTAGTAGTTGTTGTAATAGTAGTAGTGCTAGTAGTAGTTCTTGTAGTAGTAGTGCAGTACAAGTAGTTGTAGCAGTAGCAGTAGGGGCAGTAGCAGTAGCAGTAGTAGCAGTAGTATTAATTGTAGTACTTGGAGGCATAGTAGTACCGGTTGTAGTTGTACTAGTCATAATAATAGTAGTAGCAGGCATAGTAGTACCGGTTGTAGTTGTATTAGTAGCAATAGTAGTAACAATAGTAGTAGTAGTAGTATCGGTAGTAGTAGCAGAAGTAATGGAAGTAATTGGAGAATTTGTAGCATTAGTAGTTATAGTAGAAGTAGACGTAGTAGTAGTAGCAATAGTTATTGTAGTAGGAGTTGTAGTAGTGATAGTAGTAGTAGTAGCAGTAGTAGTAGTAGTAGTAGTAGTTGTTGTTGTTGTTGCTGTTGTAGTAATAGTAATAGTAGTAGAAGTAGTAGTTGTAGCCGTAGTAGCTGCAGTAGTAGTAGGAATAGTAGTAGTAGCAATAGTAGTAGTAGTAGCAGCAGCAGAAGCAGTAGTAATAGTAGTAGTAGTAGTTGTTGTTGTTGTTGTAGAACTAGTAGTAGTAGTTATTATAGCAGAAGTAGTAGTTGTAGTATTAGTAGTGGTAGCAATTGTAGTAGTAGTAGTACTAGTAGTAGAAGTAGAAGTAGTAGTAGCAGCAGTAGTAGCAGTAATAGTAGTAGTAGGAGTAGTAGTAGCAATACTAGAAGTTGTTGTTGTAGTAGTAGTAATAGTAGTAGTTGTTGCAGCAGTAGTTGTAGCAAAAGTAGCAGTAGTAGAAGTAGTAGTAGTAGTAATCATAGAAGTAGAAGTAGCAGGAGTAGTTACAGAAATTAGTACCAGTTATAGTCGAATTAGTAGCAGTAGTAGTAACAGTAGTAGTAGTAGTAGTAGTTGTAGTAGTAGTGGTAGAAGTAGCAGAAGTAGTAGAAGTACTTGCACAAGTTGTAGTCGTAGTAGTTGTAGTTGTAGTAGACATACTAGTAGCATTAGTAGTAGTAGCCGCTGGAGTAGTAGTAGTAGTGGTGATGGTAGTAGTAGTAGTAGTAGTAGTAGTAGCAGCAGGAGGGGGAGGAGCTGTACTAGTACTAGCAGTAGCAGCAGCAGCAGCAGTAGAAGTAGGCGTGGAAGTAGTAGTGTCAATCATAGAAGTATGGGTAATAGTAGTTGTAATAGTAGTCATAGTTGTACTAGTAATAATATTAGTACTGGTAGTAGTAGTGGCAGTAGTAGCAATTGTAGTATCAGTTATAGTAGTAGCAGTAGTTGTTGTAGTTGTTGTAGTAGTAGTCTTAGCAGAAATAGTAGCAGTAGTCACAGTAGTAGCAGTTGTTATAGCAGTAGTGGTTGTTGCAGTAGTAGTATTTATCGAAGAAGTAGAAGGAATAGTAGTATAAGTAGCAGCTAGAGCAATAGCAGTAGCAGCAGCAACAACAGCAGTAGCAGCAGCAACAACAGCAGTAGTAGTATAAGCCTTAGTTGTAGTAGCAGTAGCAGCAACTACATTACTAGTAGTAGTAGCTGTATTAGTGGTTGTAGTAGTAGTAGCTGCAGTAATAGTAGCAATAGTAGTAGCAATAGTAGTATTAGTTATTGTTGTAGTAGCAGTAGTAGCCACAATAGCTGTAGTTATTGCAATAGAAGTAGTAGTAGTAGTAGCAGCTATAGCAATTGCAATAGTAGTAGTAGTAGTCGTAGCAAAAGTAGTATTATAAGAAGTATTAGTAGTAACAGTAGTAGTAGTTGAAGTGGTAGTTGTAGTAAGAGAAATAGCTCTAGTAGTAGCAATATTAATAGCAGTAGCAGTAGCAGAAGTAGAAGGAGTAGTAGCAGTTGCAATAGTAGTTGCAGTACCAGTAGTGGTAGCACTAGCAGAAGTAGTATAATAGTAGTAGTAGTAGAGGTAGTAGCTGTTGCAATAGAAGTAGTAGTAGTCGTTGTAGTAGTAACAATAGAAGTAGTAGTTGTAGTGACCATAGTAGTAGTAGTATCATGATTAGTAGTAGTAGTAGTTGCAGTCGAAGTAGTAGCTTTTGTAGTAGAAGAAGTAGTAGTAGCAGTCGTAGATGTAGTTGTAGAACTAGTACTAGTAATAGCAGTAATAGTAGTAGAAGTAGTAGTAGTAGTGGTAATAGTATTAGTAGTACTACTAGTAGTAGAAGCAGCAGTATTAGTTGAAGTAGCGGAAGTTGTAGTAACAGAAGTAGTTGTATTTGAAGCAGTAGTAAGTGTAGTAGTAGTAGTATCTATAGCAGTAGTAGCCATAGTAGTAGGTCTAGTAGTAGTAGTAGTAGTATTAGTAGTAGTAATAGTAGTAGTAGTAAAAGTAGTAGTAGTAGCAGCAGTAGTAGTTGAAGTAGTAGTAGCGGTAGCACTATTAGTAGCAGAAGTAGTTGTAGTAGTTGCAGTAGTAGAAGAAGTAGTTATAGTAGTAGTGTAGTAGTAGTAGCAATAGTAGTAGTGGCAGAGGTAGTAGCAGCAGTAGTAGCAATAGTAGTAGTGGCAGAGGTAGTAGCAGCAGTAGTAGTAGCAGCAGTAGTTGTTGTAGTAGTAGCAATAGAAGCAGTAGTTGTAGTAATCATAGTAATAGTAGTAGCTGGATTAGTAGTAGTTGTTGTTATTGTTGCAGTCGTAGATGTAGTTGCAGAACTAGTAGTACTAGTAGCAGTAACAGTAGTAGAAGTAGTAGTAGTAATAATAGCATTAGCAGTAATACTAGTAGTAGCAGCAGTAGCAATAGAAGCAGTAGTATTAGTTGAAGTAGCAGTAGTTGTAATAAGAGTAGTAATAGAAGCAGTACTAAGAGTAGTAGTAGTAGTCATAGCTATAGCAGTAGCAATAGCTGTAGTAGTAGTAGTATGAGTAGTTGTTGTAGTAGTAGTAGTAACTACAAGAGTAGTAGAAGTAGTGGTGGCAACAGCAGCAGTAGTAATAGTAATAGTAGCAGCGGTAGTTGCAATAGTACTAGAACAAGTAATCGGAGTACTAGTAGTAGTAATAGTAGTACTAATAGTAATAGTAATAGTCGTAGTCATAGTAGTAGAACTAGTAGTAGTAGTAGTAGTAGTACTAGAAGTAGATGTAGCAATAGAAGTAGGAGTCGTAGTAGTAGTAGCAATAGCAGTAGCAATAGAAGTAGCAGTAGTAGTAGCAGTAGTAGTAGTAGTAGCAGCAGCAGTAGAAGTAGCAGCAGTAGTAGCAGTAGTAGTAGCAGTGGCAGCAACAATAGCAGTAGAAGTAGTAGTAGTAGTAGTAATAATAATATTAGTAGTAGTAGTAGTAGCAGAAGGAGTAGTAGTGGTAGTTGCAGTAGTAGCAGTAGTGTTAGTATTAGTAATAGTAGCAGTGGTAGTAGTAGTGATAGTAGTAGTAGTTGTTGTTGTTGTAGCAGAAGTAGTAGTAGTAGTAGTAGTAATAGTAGTAGTAGTCGTAGAAGCAGCAACAGTAGTAAAAGTACCAGTAGTAGAAATTGTTGTTGTCGTTGTTATTGTCGTACAAGTAGTAGTAGAATCAGGAGTTGTACTAGTATTAGTAGCAGTAGTAGCCATAGAAATAGTAGTAGTAGTAGTTGTTGTCGTTGTTGTTGTAGTAGTTGTAGTAGTAGTAGTTCAAAAAGTAGCAGCAGTAGTAGTTGTTGTTGTTGTTGTTGTGGTATTACTACTATTAGCAGTAGTAGTAGAAATAGAAGTAGTAGCAACTGTAGCAGCAGCAGTAGTAGTTGTAGTAGTAGTAGAAGAAGTAGTGGGAGATGAAGGTGTAGGACTAGAAGTAGTAGAAGGAGCAGCAGTAGTAGTAGTAGAAGTACCATGAGTTTTTGTCGTAGTAGCAGGAGTAGTTGTATCAGTAGCAACAAAAGTAGTTGCAGTAGTGGCAGTAAGAGTAGTAGTAGTATTGGTTGGAGTAGTTGTAGTGGTGGCAGTAAGAGTAGAAGTAGTAGTATTAGTTGGAGTAGTAGCAGTAGTTGTAACAGTAGTACCAGTAGTAGTTGTAGTAATAGGAGTAGTAGTAGTAGTACCAGTAGCAATAGTAGTAGTAGTAGTTGTTGCAATAGCTGTAGATTCAAGAATAGTAGCATTAGTAGTAGTAGTAGTAGTAGTAGTAGTAGTGGCTGTAGTCGTTGTTGTAGTAGTAGTTGGAGTAGTAGTAGTAGTTGTTGTAGGAGTAGTGGTAGTAGCAATAGTAGTAGTGGCAGTGGTAGTTCTAGTAGTTGTAGGAGTAGTGGAAGTGGTAGTCATAGTTGTCGTAGTAGTAGTAGTATTAGTAATAGTTGTAGTAGAAGTAGTAGAAGTAGCAGTAATAATAGGAGTCGTAGAAGTAGTATTAGCAATAGGAGTAGTAGTAGTATTATTAGCAGTAGCTGTACTAGTAGCAGTAGTAGTTGTACAAGTAGTAGTATTTATGGTAGTAGGAGTAGTAGTATTAGTAGTAGTAGTAGTAGTATTAGTAGTAGTAGTAGTAGTTTTAGTAGTTGTAGAGATGTTGGAGCTGTAGCAGTGCTAGTAGTAGTAGTTTTAGTAGTAGTGTACTAGTAGCAGCAGTAGTAGCCGTAGTAGTATTAGTTGTAGTAGTGGAAATAGTAGTAGTAGCAACAGTAGTCATAGTTGGAGTAGTAATAGCAGCAATCGGAGTAGTTGCAGTAGTAGTTGTTGCTCTTATTGTGGTTATTGTTGTTGTAGTAGTAGTAGTAGCAGCAGCAGCAGCAGCAGTAGTAGTAGTAGTAGTAGTAGTAGTATTAGTTGTAGTAGATGTTGGAGCAGTAACATTACTAGTAGTAGTAATTGTAGTAGTAGTGTACTAGTAGCAGCAGTAGCAGCAGTAGTAGTATTAGTTGTAGTAGTGAAAATAGTACTCGCAGCAGCAGTAGTCGTAGTAGTAGTAGTTGTTGTTGTTCTTATTGTTGTAGCAATTGGAGTAGTTATTGTAGTTGTAGTAGTTGTTATTGTTATTGTTGTTGTAGCAGCAGCAGCAGCAGCAGCAGCAGCAGTAGTAGTAGTAGTAGTAGTAGTAGTAGTAGCAGTTGTAGCAGTAGTAGCAGTAGTAGTAGTAGTAGTTGTAGCAATGGTAGAAGTAGTATTAATAGCAATAGCAGTAGTAGTAGAAGTGGTAGTAGTAGCAATAGTTGTAGTTGTAGTAGCGGCTGCAGAATGACTAATACTAATCCTACTCCTACTTGTGCTAGTACTACTACTACTCCTGCTCCTACTACTACTAGCACTTCTCCTGCTCCTAATACTACTACTACCACCACCACTTCTACTACTACTCCTACTACTATTACTACTACTACACTTATTCTTGCTCTTCCTACTACTACTACTACGTCTACTGCTACCACAACTACTACTATAACTACTAATACTAATATTACTACTACTGCTACTACTACTACTATCACTCCAACTCGTACTACTTCTATTACTACAACTACTGCTAATACTACTACTACTAATAATAATAATAATACAATTACTACAATAACTACTACAACTACAACTACAACTATTACTCCCACTACTACAACTATTGCAACTATCACCACTATTGCTACTAATATAACTGATACACCTACTAGTACTGTTACTACTGCTGCTGCTACCACTGCTACTACTATAACTCCTTCTGCTACTGCTACTGCTACTACTACTCCTCATCCTATTACAACCACTACTATTGCAACAACTAATACAACAACCACTACTGCTATTGCTACTACTACAACTGCAATTACTACTACTCCTACTCTGCTACTACAAATACTACTACTAATACTACTACTACAACTATTCCTACCCCTACTCCTACTGCTACTACTCCTACAACAACTACTACTATTGCTACTATAACTCCAACTCCAACTCCCATTACTACTACTACTACTAGTACTACTCCTACTACCAGTACTACTCCTACTCCCACTCTCATTACTAGTACTACTACTATTATCACTACTACTACTGCTACTACTTGTCCAACTACTATTGTTGCTCCTACTAATACTACTACTACTACTACTACTAAGTCTAATACTCAAACTACATCTGCTAATACTACAACTATTCTAACTACTATGACTCCTCCTCCTCCTACCCCTCCAAACTCTCCTACTACTACCACCACTACTCCTACTACTACTACCACTCCTAACTCTCCTCCTCCTACTACTACCCCTCCGAACACTCCGACTACTACCACCACTACTCCCACTTCTACTACCACTCCTAACTCTCCTCCTTCTACTACTACTTCCACAACTACTCCTACTACTATTACCACTCCTAACTCTCCACATCCAACTACTACTGCTGCTGCTGCTGCTACTACTGCGACTACTACTACTACTACTACGACTTCTACAATGATTACTACTACTACTACTCTACGACTACTATTACAACAACTACTACTACCACTACAACTCTACTTCTACTACTACTACTACTAATGCTTCTACTACTACTACTCCAACTTGTACTACTACTACTGCTCCTTCTACCACTACAACTACTACAACTCCACCTCCTACTACTGCTACTACTACTACTATTGCGGCAATAGCAGCTGCTGCTACTACTACAACTACGGGTACCACTACTCCTACTCCTACTACTGCTACTCCTACCCCTTCTGCTACTACTAGTAATTTAACAACCACCCCTACTACTACTTCTACTATAACTTTCACTCCAACTCCTACTACTACTATTACTACTACCAATACTACTACTACTTCTTTTGGCACTACTACTACTACTACTGTTACTACTACTACAACTATAGTTACTATTACCACTCATAATTCTATTACTGCCACCACTTGTACTACTACCAATTCTACTACTATTACTCTTACTACCACTGTAACTACCACAACTAGTACTATTGCTGCTGCTGCTTCTATTGTTGCGGCTATTGCAGGTACTAATAGTGCTGCTCCTACCACTACAACAACTATTGCCGTAGCTGCTGTGGCTACTGCTCCTACTGCTACTACCATAACAACTACGCCCACTACTACAACTACTTCAACTACAGCTCGTACTACAACTACTACTGTTGCAGCTACTGCTGCTACTTCCACTACTACCAGTACTACTATTACTACTACTACTACTACCTATACTGCTCCTACTTCAACAACAACAACAACTATTACAATTAATACTACTACTACTATAGCTACAGCTACTGCTATTGTTGCCACAACTACTGCAACTACTGCTATTACTACTAATACTACAATAACTACAACAACCAATACAATTTCCTCTCCAACTACTACTACTCCTACTCCAACTACTACTCCTGCTACTAATATTACTACTCCTACTCCTACCACTGCTACTAGTACTCTAACTCAATCTACTGCTACTACTACTACCACCACCACCACCACCACTACTACTACTATTCCTACTCCTACGCCTACTACTGCAACTACTACTTCTCCTACTAGTCCTACTACTACTGCTACTACTACTACTACTCCCACTACTACTACTACTACCACTCCTACTGCCGCTCCTACGGCTTCTACTACTACTACTACAACTACTACCCCTACTCCAACTACTACTATGCCTAGTACTACCCCTACTCAAACTCCCACTACTACTACTGCTACAAAAACTACTACTACACCGACTACTACCACAACTCCAACTCACACTCCTATTGCTATTACGACTTCTACTACTACTCCTATTACTACCACTACGACAACAACTACTACTACAACAATAACTACTACTTCTGCTACAACTACTACAACTTCTACAACTACTACAACTGCAACCACTACTACCCGTTCAACAATTGCTTGTACTACTACTACTACTACAAATACTACTACTACTGCAACTATTCCTGCTCCTACTATGATTACTACTACTCCTACTACAACAACTACTACTACTAGTACTAATCCTTCTCCAACTCCCATTACTACTACTACTCCTACTTCCACAACTACCCCTACTGCAACGACTATTACTCCAATTACTACTACTACTACTACTCCTATTACTACTACTACTACTAATACTACTACTACTACTACTACTACTACTACTACTACTACTACTGCTACTACTACTACTACTACTACTACTACTACTACTACTACTACTACTACTACTACTACTACTACTACTAGGAGTACAACTCCTACTACTACAACTAGTACTACCACTACTACAACTACTACTACTCCTGCTACTACTCCCACTCCAAATCCTACTACTCCTAGTACTATTATTATTACTACTACTACTCCTACTACAACTACTACTACTATTGATCCAAATACTCCTACTACAACTGCTACTACTACTATTTTAACTACTACTACAAATCCTACTACTACCACTACTAGTACTAGTACTACTACTAGTATAAGTAGTACAACAACAACTATGCCTACTACTACTCTGACAGCAACTACAACTACTAATACGACTACCACTGCCATGACTTCTTCTACAACTACTACTACTACTAGGACACCTAATACTACTATTACTCCTACTGCTATTACAGCTGCTGCTGCTCCTACCAAAACTACTACTACTACTTCTACTCATACTACTACCCCAAACACTCCTCCTCCTCCTACTACTACTACTACTCTTGCTGCTACTGCTTCTTCTACTACTACTACCACTATTTCTACTACTACTGCTACTACTACTACTACGACTTCTTCAATTACTACTACTACTACTAGTGTTGCTACTGCTGTTGCTCCTACCACAACCCCGACTACTAGCACAACTATGACCACTACTATTACACTGCCACTACTACTACAACAACTAATACTACAACTACTCATACTTATACTACTACCTCGAACACTGCTACTACAACTGTTACTCCTACTGCGGCTTCTATTGCTACTCCTCCGACTACTAATACTTCTAGTACCACTCCTCCTCCTCCTCCTCCTACTACTCCTACTACCACTATGGCTACAGCTACTGCTATTGCTACTACGACTACTACTTCTACTATAGCAGCTACAACTCCTACTACAACGCCTACTACTACTACTACTACTGCTGCTACTCCTACTACAACTACTACAACCAATACTAATATTACAACTACTACAGCTACTGCTGCTTGTATAACAATAACAACTACAACTACGACTACTACTACCACTACTGCTACTACAACAACAACTACTACTGCTACTACTGCTACTATAACAACAACTACCACTACTACTACTACTACTTCTACTACGAGTATAATTGCTACTATTGCTACTCCTATAACTATGGGTACTAACACTACTACAACAAGAACAACTACTGCTGCAACTAATACTAAGACTCCTACTACTTCTACTACTATTACTGCTACTGCTACTACTACTCCTATTACAACTACTACTCCAAACACTCCTACGACTTCGCTGACCACTACTCTAACTACTACTAGTGCTAGTACACTCCTCCTACTACTACTACTATTACTTATATTACAATTATTATGACTACTCCAACTGCTACTACTGCTCCTCCTCCTACTACTACTCTTACAAATACTACCACTCAAAACAATCCTTCTACTACTACTATAGCAACAACTGCTACTACAGTCACTAGTACAACGACAACTACTACTGCTACCACTACTAGTACTATTACTACTACAACTACTACTACTTTGACAACAACAACAACAACAACAACAACAACTACTACTACTACTACTAAACCTATTACAACATTACTACTAGTACAACTACTACTACTACTACTACTCCATCCACTACTGGTACTACTACTACAACTACTACCACCACAACCACCACGACCACCGCCACCACCACTATACTACTTCTACTGCCACTACTATGAATACCACTACAACAACAACTACTACTACTCCTACTACTACTACTACAGCTATAGCTAATACTACCACTACTACTACTAGTATGACTACTACTACTGTTACTACTGCTACGACTAATGCTACCAGTACTACTACTACCTCTACCCTCCTACCACAACTACTACTACTACTACTATTAATACTACTATTACTACTACTCCTCCTCCTACTACTACTTCTCCCTACTACTACTGCTACTCATACTAATACAACTACAAAAACTCCTTCGGCTACTACTACTACTACTGCTATTGCTGCGACTACAACAACAACAACAACTACTACTACTACTACTTCTACTACTAGTACAATTGCTAATAATACAACTCCTACTACTACTGGTACTGCTACTACTAATACTAACACTACTACTACTACTACTACTACTACTACTACTACTACTACTACTACTACTACTACTACTACTACTACTACTACTACTACTACTACTACTACTATTGTTCCTACTCCTACTCCTATAACTGCTACTGCTACTACTACAGCCCCTACTCCAACAACTGCTATGGCTACTACTACACCTATTCCATCTCCTACTACTATCACTACTACTACTACAACAACAACAATAGCTAATAATACTACGACTACTACTACTACTACTACGACTACTACTACTACTACTACTACTACTACTACTACTACTACTACTACAACAACTACTTCTACTACTTATACAATTGCTACTACTACTACTACTACTTTGACTACTATTAACAATAAAACTACAACCAGTGCTACTTCTACTACTTGTACAATTGCTACTACTGCAACTCCTACTTCTACTACTACTAATACTAAAACTACTACTAGTACTACTACTACTACAACTGATACTAACACTCATACTACTTCTACTACAACTGCTACTGCTACTACTACTACTACTCCTACAACTACAACTACTCCTAATACTCCTATAATTTCTACGACTACCTACTACTCCTAGCACTCCTACAACTTCAATGACTACAACTCCTACTAGTAGTATTAGTAGGAGTAGTTGTAGTAGTTAGAATAGTAGTAGTAGAAATAATAGTAGTAGTAGTTCTAGTAGGAGTATTGGAATTAGTATTGGTAGTGGTACTAGTAGTATTAGTAGTAGTAGGAGTAGCAATAGCTCTTGGAGTAGTAGTAGCAGTAGTAGTACTAGTGGCATAAATAGTAATAATATTATTAGTAGTAGTAGTCAAAATAGGAGTAGTAGTTGTTGGAGTAGTGGTAGTAGTGGTAGTAGGAGTAGTAGTAGTAATCGGAGTCGGAGTAGGAGTAGTTGTAGCTGTAGTAGTACTGGTGGTAGGAGAAGAAGTTGTAGTAGTAGTAGGTGCAGGAATAGTTATAATAGTAGTATTAGTATTAGTAGTAGTAGCAGTAGAAGTAGTAGGAGTAGTAGTGGTTGCAATTGTACTAGTAGTAGATGCAGTAGTAGCAACAACAATAGTAGTAGTTGTGGTAGTAGCAATAATAGGAGTAGTAATAGTTTTAGAAGTAGCCATAGCAGAAGGAGTTATAGTAGCAGTAGTAGTAGCAATAGCTGTGGTAACAATACTAGTAGGTGTAGTGGTTGTAGTCGTAGTAGCAGAAGCAGTAGGAGTAAAAGTTCTTGTTGTGGTAGTAGTAGTAATAGTAGTGGTAATAGCAGTATTAGTAGTTTTTGTTGTTGTAGTAGTAATTACTATAATAAGAGTAGTACAAGTTGAAGGAGTAGTAGTAGTAGCAGTAGTAGTAGTAGGAGTACTAGTTGTGGGAGTAGTAGTAGTTGCAGTAGTAGGGGAAGAAGTAGGAAGAGTAGTAGTTGTAGTTGTTGTAGTAGTAGTCATGGTTATAGCAGTAGTAGTAACAGTAATAGTGGTAGTAGTAGTTGTAGGAGTAGTAGGAGTAGCTGTAGCAGCAACAGTAGTCGTGGAAGCAGTTGTAGTCGTATTAGTATTAGTAGTAGTAGTTGTTGTAGAAGCAGTAGAGTATTAGTAGTATTCGTAGTAGCAGTAGTGAATGTAGAAAGACAAATAGTATGAAGACTAGTAGTAGTAGTATTATTAGTCATAGTAGTAGGGGTAGCAGTAGAAGTAGTAGCAACAATAGTAGTAGTAGTAACAACAATAGGAGTAGGAGTAGATGTACTAGGAGCAGTAGTAGTACAAGTAGTAGCAAGAGCAGGAATAGGTGTAAAAGTAGTAAATAATAGTAGCAGTAGTAGCAAAAGTGGTATTGGTAGTAGTAGTAGCAGGACTAGTAGTAGTAGTAGCACAAGTAGGAGTCGGATTAGTAGTAATAATTGTGCTACCGCTACTACTACTACAACTATTACTACTGCTTCTCCTACCACTACTACTACAGCTACTACTAATGCTACTTGAACTACTCCTACTACTTCTACTACTACTGCTGCTGGTACTTACGCTATACTACTATTGCTACTATTACGGCTATTACTGGGACTACTTCCACTACTACTGCAACTAGTACTACTTGTTCTACCATTACTACAACTGCTAATACTAGTACCACTACTACAAATACTACTACTACTACTACTTCTTCTACTGCTGCTGCAATTGCTACTACTGCAACCACTACTAATACTGTCACTACCGCTACTACTACTGTTATAGCTGCTAATACAACTTCTGATACTGCTACTACTGTGGCTACTACCATTATAGCTGCTGCTAGTACTACTATTTCCCCTTCTACTACTACTACTACAGCTGCAACTACAACTACTACTACTATTATTACAGCTACAACTGCGACTACTAGTTCTCCCACTACTACTATTCTGCTACAACTCCTACAACTACTAGTGCTAGTACTACTACTACGACTACAACTCCTACGACTAATAGTACTGTTACAATTACAACTACTAGTACTAACATTGCTACTACAACTACTACTGCTGCTGCAGCAGCTACTGGAATTGCTACTACTGTTCCTTCTACTACAACTACTCCAAACTCTTCCACTACAACAATTACTACTCCTACCACTAGTGTTATCACTAATACTGCTGCTGCTGCTGCTATTACCAATACTAGTACAACTACCATGGCTATTACTGTTACCACCACAACAACAACAACAACAACAACTACTACTACTACTATGACTACTACTACTACTACTTCTACTGCGGCTGTTGCTCCTGCAACTACTACTACTACTACTACACCTACTACTACTACTATCACTACTACTACACCTACTACTACTATTACTAATACTACCACTACTATTACTAATACTACTTTTACTCATACTACTATTACTACTACTACTGCAATAGTTGCTACTATTATTACTACAACTACTACAAATACAACTACTAATACCACCACCACCACTACTACTACTACTACAACTACTCAAACTGGTACTGCTACTCCTCCACCTCCTACTACTACTACTACTATAGCAACTACACCACTATTCAAACTACTTCTGCTACTACCACTAATACTACTACTACTACTACAACTAGTACTAGTACCACTGCTACTACACCACTACCACTACTACTACTAATACTAGTATTACTATTACACCAGCTACTGTAGCTTCTACTAGTACTACTACTACTACAACTAAAACAAGTATAACTATTATGCCGGTTGCAGTAGCTGCTGCTGCTACTACTACTACGATTGTTACTAATTCTTCTTCTACAACAACAACAACAACTACTACTACTGTTACTACTACTCCTACTCCTACTCCTACTACTACTATTGCCACAACTACTACTCCAACTCCTATAGCTACTACTACAACAACTACAACTACAATTCACACTCCAACTTCTACTACAACTCCTACTTCTACTACTATGACAACTACGGCAAATACTGCTACCACTACTTGTAATGCTACTACTGCTACTACTGCTATTGTTACTACTACTACTACTACTGCTGCTGCTGCTACTACTACTTCTAATACAACTACTAACACTACTACTACTTGTACTACTAATACTAATATTACAACTACTGCTGCTACGCTACTACTACAAGAACAACCGCTACTACTTCTACTGCTATTGCTGCTGCAAACTATCTACTTCTGCTGCTGCTACTACTACTACTATTCTACACCATTACTGCTCCTGCCACTACAACTACTACTACTATTACTACTACTACATCAACTCCTAGCTCCTACCACTACTACTATTACTACCACCACTACTAGTACTACTGCTACTACAAAATTGGCACTACTACTTCTAATACTACTATTACTATTACACCTGCTACTGCTACTACTACTAGTACTACTATAACTACAACGAATAGGACAATTACTATTACACCTATTGCGAAAGTTGCTGCTACTACTGCTACTTCTATTACTACTTCTCCGACTACTACTTGTACTACTACTATTTTTCTGTTACTACTGCTACTACTACTTGTACTATAACTACTACAACTACAACTGCTCCTACTACAACTCCTACAACTACTACTACTACTACTACTACTACTACTACTACTACTACTACTACTACTACTACTACTACTACTACTACTTCTACTACTAACACTCCAACTCTGCAACAACTACTAGTACTACTCTTACTACAACTCCTCCTCCTCCTCCTCCTCCTCCTCCTACTACTACTACTACTACTTCTACCGCTACTAATACTAATATTACAACTATTGCTGCTAAGCGGCTACTACGGGAACAACCACTACTACTTCTTGTACTATTGTTGATGCTACAACAACTACTACTACTGCTACTATTACTATTACTACTACTACTACTACTACTACTACTACTACTACTCCTAGCACTACTACAACTATTACAACAACAACTACTACTACTAATACTACTACAATAACAACTAATACTAGTACTTCTACTACTAGTACAATTGCTACTACTACTACTATTGCTACTGGTACTACTACTAGTACTACTATTACTTCTACTACTACTTTGCTCCTACAACAACTCCTACTACAACTCCTACTACTAATCCAACTCCTACACCTACTTCTTCTACTACTGCTGCAACTACCACACTTACTCCAACTCCTACTACTACTATTGCTACTACTTATACTTCTACTACCACAACAACTGCTACTACTACTACTAGTACAACTACTACCCTTTCCACTACTAGTACACTTGCCACTATTATGACTCCTACTACTACTGGTAGTACTTCTACTAATACTAACACTACTACAACTATTACAACTTCTACGACTACTACTCCAACTACTAATACTACTGCTACTACCCTCCAACTATTACCACCACTATTACTACAACAACTACTACTACTCCTACTGCTACTACTACTCGCTACTACTACCACTACACGTACTAATACTACTTCCCCAAACACTCGGACTACAACTACGACTGCAACAATTGCTACTGCTACTACTACTACAACAATGAGTACTACTACTACTCCTACTACTACTACTAGTACTACTACTACACCTACAACTTCTACTACTACATTACTACTAGTACAACTGCTTCTACTACTACTACTATGAATACTACTAATTACTACTTCTACGACTACTTCAGCTACTTCTGCTGATGCTACTACTACTACCTCTACTACTACTACTAATATTCCTTCTACTACTCCTACTACTGCTACTACAACTACTCATCCTACTCATGCTACTACTACGACTATAGCTACTATGACTCCTACATTAATTCATAGTACTACAACTACTAATACAACTACTATTACTAATACTACTACTCTGATTACTAATACTACTACTCTGACTATTGTTCCTACTAATACTAACATTACAACTACTGCTGCTAGCACAACAACTACTACTACTACTAGTACTACTACTACACCTACAACTTCTACTACTACTACTACTACTACTACTACTACAACTACTACTACTACTACTACTACTACTACTACTACTACTACTTCTACTATACTGCAACTAGTACTACCCCAACTACCACTAGCACTACTACTGCCACTGCTACTGCTACTACTTCTATTCCTACTACTACTGCTTCCAATTCCACTTCCACCATTGCTATTTGCTATTAATACTACTACTACTATAACTATTGTTATTACAACTTCTACCCCAACTAATACTTCTACAATTACTACTACTACGACTTTTACTACTACGACTGCTACTACTACTACTACTACTACTACTACTATTATAGTACTACTACTGCTACTAATGCAACTACTACTATGAGTAATACTCCTCCTACTAGTAGCACTACTACTTTTACTACTACAAATATTACTACCACTAATAATACAACAACAACTACTACTACGACTATGGCAACTATTACTACCACTGCTACACCTATGACTTCTACTACCATTACTGCTACTCCTCCTACAACAACTACTACTACTATTACTACTTCCACTCCTACTATTACTAGTACTCCTTCTCCAACTACTATTCCTTCTCCTACAGGTATTCCTACTCCTACTCCCACTACTACTACTACTACTACTACTACTACTACTACTACTACTACTACTACTACTACTACTACTACTACTACTACTACTACTACTACTACTACTACTACTACTACGACTAACTACTACTACTACTAACTACGAATACTACTATTCTACGTACTAACACTCCAACTCTGCAACAACTCTAGTAACTAACTCTTACTAACAACTCCGTCCTCCTCCTCCTCCTCCTCCTCTCCTCCTACTAATACTACTACTACTTCTACCGCTACTAATACTAATATTACAACTATTGGCTGGCTAAGCGGCTACGACGTGAACAACCACTACTAAACCTTGTCGAGTGTTTGATGCACAACAACTACTACTACTGGCTACTATTACTATTACTACGACTACTACTACTACTCGCTACTACTACTACTACCCTAGCACTACTACAGACTAATTACAACAACAACTACTACTAACTAATACTACTACAAGAACAACTAATACTAAGTACTTATCCACTACTAGTAAACAATTGCTACTACTATACTATTCTACTGGTACTACGACTGTACTACTAGTACTTCTACGACTACTACTTTGCTCCTACAACAACTCCTACGACAACTCCTACTACTAAGCCAACCCCTACACTACTATCGTTCTCTACTGGCTGCGCAAATAACCACACTTACTTCCAACTCCTACTACTACTATTGCTACTACTTATACTTCTACTACCACAACAACTGCTACTACTACTACTAGTACAACTACTACCCTTTCCACTACTAGTACACTTGCCACTATTATGACTCCTACTACTACTGGTAGTACTTCTACTAATACTAACACTACTACAACTATTACAACTTCTACGACTACTACTCCAACTACTAATACTACTGCTACTACCCTCCAACTATTACCACCACTATTACTACAACAACAACTACTACTCCTACTGCTACTACTACTCGCTACTACTACCACTACACGTACTAATACTACTTCCCCAAACACTCGGACTACAACTACGACTGCAACAATTGCTACTGCTACTACTACTACAACAATGAGTACTACTACTACTCCTACTACTACTACTAGTACTACTACTACACCTACAACTTCTACTACTACATTACTACTAGTACAACTGCTTCTACTACTACTACTATGAATACTACTACTATTACTACTTCTACGACTACTTCAGCTACTTCTGCTGATGCTACTACTACTACCTCTACTACTACTACTAATATTCCTTCTACTACTCCTACTACTGCTACTACAACTACTCATCCTACTCATGCTACTACTACGACTATAGCTACTATGACTCCTACATTAATTCATAGTACTACAACTACTAATACAACTACTATTACTAATACTACTACTCTGACTATTGTTCCTACTAATACTAACATTACAACTACTGCTGCTAGCACAACAACAATGATAGCTACTACTACTACTACAACTACTATAACTTCTACTACTACTACCACAAATACTACTCCTACTGCTACTACTACTACAACTACAATTTATACTACTACCACTACTACTAGTACTATAGTTGCTGTTACTAATACAATTGCTGCTGCTACAGCTACTACTACTACTATTACTACAACTACTACTACTGCTGCTACAACTACTACCACCACCACTACGAGTATAATTGCTGCTGCTATTACTTCTCCTACTACTACTGGCACTACTACTATGAATACTGACACTGCTACAACTACTACAACTTCTACGACTTATACGACTACTACTCCAACTACCACTGCTGCTGCTACTACCCTACTACTACTACTACTATTTGGACTACTCCTACGGGTACTACTGCTCCTACTATGACTACTAGCACTAATACTACTTCTCTAAATACTCCTACGACAACTATGACTGAAATAACTGCTACTGCTATGATTACTTCTACTACTCCTACTAGTAGTAGTAGTACTACTTCACCTACTACTACTGCTACATTACTACTAGTACAACAGCTTCTACAACTACTTCCACTACTACAACTAGTAAACCTATGAATACTACTGCGGCTGCTGCTACTAATGTGCTGTTGCTACTGCCGATGCTACTACTACCACTACTACTACTATTACTACCACCACCACTACTACTACAACTAATATTCCTACTACTACTCCTACTAATGCTGCTGCTACTACTCCTCCTCCTACTCCTACTATAGCTATACAACTCCTCCCCCAACTCTTACTACTACTACTACTAATACAACTACTATTACTACTACTTCAAATACGACTACTATTACTGCTAATAATAACATCACAACTATTTCTGCTGCTACAACAACAATGACAACAACAACAACTACTACTACTACTCCTCCTCCTACTACTACTACTACTCCTACCACTATTACTACTACAAATACTACTCTTACTACTACTAGTACTAGTCCGATTACTAGTAATAGTACAACTAAAATTTATACTGCTACCACTACTATTAGTACTACTATTCTGATGTTGCTTCTACGACTACTACTATTGTTGTTGCTGCTGCTACTACTATTACTACTACTACAAGTATTACAATTACTACTTGTACTTCCACTACTAGAACAATTGCAACTATTACTACAACTACTACTGGTACTACAACTACAAATACTAACACTACTACAATAACAACTACTACTCCTATGACGGCTATTACTCATACACCACCTCCTACTACTACTCCAAGTAAAACGAGCACAACTTCAGCCACTACTACTCCTACTCCCACACCTACTGCTATTCCAAAAACCACTGCTCAAACTACTACAACTACTACTGTGGTTGCTGCTGCTATTACAACTACTACTTTGGCTACTACAACAACCACTACAACTATTGCTATTACTACAACAACTACTACAATTGCTATGAATACTACTTCTGCTACTACTACTACTACTACTACTACTACTGTGGTTGCTGCTGCTATTACAACTACTACTTTGGCTACTACAACAACCACTACAACTATTGCTATTACTACAACAACTACTACAATTGCTATGAATACTACTTCTGCTACTACTACTACTACTACTACTACTACTACTACTACTACTACTACTACTACTACTACTACTACTACTACTACTACTACTACTACCTACTACTACTACTACTACTGTTACTAGTCCTACAATAAGAACTATTAATACTACCACTACTACTACTACTACTACTACTACTACATCTACTACTATTCCAAGTCCTACTCCTCCTCCTCCTCCTCTTACTACTACTATGACAACTACAATTCCTACTCTTACTCTAACTCCAACTCCCACAGCTGCTACAACTACAACTATTGTTGCTGCCACTAATCCAATAATTACAACTCCTACAACTAATCCAACGATAACTTCTAGTACTTATACTACTATTACTGCAACAACAACTACTACTACTATTACTGCAACAACTACTGCTACTGCTACTACTCCTCCTCATGCAGCTACTACTACTGCTAGCACTACTACTACTACTACTATGACCACTAATACTAATATTACTACTGCTGCTGCTACTACCGCTACCACAACTAATAATACAACAACAACAACAACAACTACTACTACTACTACTACTACTACTATTACTACTACCACTTCAACTACTACTCCTACTACTACTGCTTCTCCTACTACTACTACTACTACTACTATGACTACTACACCTACTACTACTGTTACTGCTACTACTGCTATTACTACTACTACAACAACTACTTCTACTACTACCACTACCACCACCACTACTACTGCTGTTATAGCTATAACTAGTAGTACTACTATTGCAATTACTACCACTACTACCACTATTACTACAACTACGATGACTACTACTATGACTACTCCTAACACTATTACTCCTACCACCACAACTGCTACCACTACTCCAACTACTACAACTCCTACTACTAATCCTATTAATACTACTACTACTACAACTCCTCCTACTCTAACTCCAATACCTACTACTACTGCTCATACAATGACAACACCTACTACTACTACAACAATAATAACTACAACTACCACTCCTACTACTACTGCTATTTCGACTATAATTTCTACTACTAATACTATAAATACCACACCTACTACTACTGCTACAACTAATGGTGTTGCCACTGCTACTACTACTACAACTATTACTACAACGACAACTACTGGCACTGCTACAACAATTGTTGCTACCACTACCCCAACAGCTTCAACTCCTACTACTATTCCTACTATGACTCCTACTAATAATACTACAAATGCAGCTACAATAACAACAACTACTATGGCAACTATTATTATAGCTAATCCAACTGCTGCGATGACTACAACGTCTACTACTACTATGACTACTACAACTCCTATGCCTACAACTACTACAACTGCTACACCTACTACTTGTAGTAGTAGTAGTAGTAGTATTAGCAACAGTTGTAGCAGCAGCAGCAGCAGTAGTAATAATAATGGCTATAGTAGTAGTCGTAGTCGTAACAATAGTAGTAGTGCCAGCACTAGTAGTAGTAGTAGTAGTAGCACTGGTAGTAGTAGTTGTTGTTTTTGTTATGGTAGTAGTAGTAATAGTAGTAGTAGAAGTAGTAGTAGTAGTAGTGGTGGTGGTGGTGGTGGTTGTTGTTGTTGTTGTTGTAGTAGTAGTAATAGTAATTGTAGTAGCAGCAATAGTAATAGTAGCAGTAGTAGTAGGAGTAGTAGTAGTAGCAATAGTAGTAGTAGCAGTAGTAGTAGTTGTAGCAATAGCAGCAGCAAAAGTTGTAGTATAAGTACTATAGTACTACTACTAGTAGCAGTAGTTGTATTAGTTATTGTAGTCATAGCAATAGCAGCACCAATAGTAGTAGTACTAGTTGTGTAATACTAGTAGTAGTAGCATTAGTAGTAGCAGTAGCAATAATAGTAATAGCGACAGAAGCAGAGTTGCAGTAGTGGTAGTAGTAGGATTTATTGTAGTTGAAGTAGTGGTAGTAGTCATTATTGTAGAAGTCCGAGTAGTTGAAGTAGTAGTAGTAGTAATAGTAGTAGCAATAGTAGTAGTTGTTGTAGCAGTAGTAGTACTAGAAGTTGTAGTAGTAGTAGTAGCATTAGTAGTTGTAGCAATAGCAGCAGCTACAGTAGTAGTAGTAGTTGTTGTTGTTGTAGCAGCAGTAGTTATTGTTATTATTATTGTAGTAGTTGTAATATTAGTATTTGTAGTAGAGGGATTAGTAGTAAAAGTAGTAATAGTAGCAGTAATGGCACTAGTAGTAGTTGTAATATTAGTATTTGTAGTAGTAGTGGTAGTAGTAGTAGCAGTAGTAGCATTAGTATTAGTAGAAGTAGCAGTAGTAGTAGCAGTAGTAGTAGTAGAAGTAGAAGTAGTAGTAGTATTAATCATTGTAGTAGCTGTAGTAGTAGCAGTAGTAGCAATTATTGTTGTTGTTGTTGTTGTAGTATTAGTTGAAGTAGTAGTAGCAGAAGTAGCAGTAATAGTTGGCATAGTAGTAGTAATAGTTGTATTAGATGTAGTAGTCAAAGTAGTTGACACAAAATTAGTTGAAGTAGCGGTTCTAGAAGTCATAGTAGTGGTAGCAATAATAGTAGTAGGTGCATGGATAGTGGTAGAAGTAGTTATTGTAGTAGTGATAGTAGTAGAGGTAGTAGTAGTAATAATAGTAGCAGAGTTAATAGTGCTAGTAGTAACACTACTAAAAGAATTAGTATTAGTAGCAGTAGTGGTATTAGTAGGAGTAGCAGTACTTATAGTAGCTGAAGTAGTAGCAGTAGTAATAGAAGTAGCAGAAGTAGTTTTAGCAGCAGTAGAAGTAGCAGTAGCAGTAGCAGTACTAGTTGTAGCCACAGCAGTAGTAGTAGTAGTAGTAAAAATAGTAGTAGTAGTAGTAAATGTAGTGATAGTAGTAGCTATAGTAGCAGCGGTAGTAGCCCCGATAGAAGTAGTAGTAGCAGCAGTTGTAAGAGTAGCAACAGCAATAGCAGTAGTAGTAGTGGTAGTAGTAGTGGGAGTCATAGCAATAGTAATTATAGTAGCAGTAGCAGAAGTAGTGGCAGGTAGTAGTAGTAATAGTAGTAGTAACAATAGTAGTAGTAGCAATAGCAACTATAGTAGAAGTTGTAGATGCAAAAATAATAGTAGAGTAGTAGTAGTAGTAGTGGTAGCAGCAATAGTAGTAATAGTAGTAGTAGCTATAGTAATAGCTATAGTAGTAGTAGTCTTATGAGTACTAATAGTAGCAGTAGCAGCAGCAGTAGTAGTAGTAATCGTAGTAGTGGCAGTAGTAGTTGTAAAAATAGTAGTAGTAGAAGTTATTGTCGTTGTAACAGTAGTTGTGGTTGAAGTAATAGTAGTAGTAGTAGTAGTAGTAGTAGTAGTAGGAGTAGCAGCACCAGTAGTAGTAGTAGAAGTAGTTCCAGTAGTAGTTCTAGTAGTAACAGAAGTAGCAGTAGTGGTAGCAGAACTTGTAGTAGTAGTAGTAGGAGCAGCAGCAGTAGTAGGAGCAGCAGCAGTAGTAGCAGTAGTAATAGTAGAAGTAGTAGCAGTAGTATTAGTAGTAGTAACGAAAGTAGTTGTGGCAGTGGTAGTGGTGTAGTCGAAGTAGTTATTATCGTAAAAGCAGTAGTAGTTGTAGTAGTAGTAGTAGGAGAAGTAGTAGAAGTAGATGTAGTATTAGTTGTCATAGTTGCAGTAGTAGTAGTAGTATTATTATTAGTAGCCATAATAGTAGTTGTTGTTGTTGTTGTAGTAGTTGTTGTTGTGGCAGTAGTAGTCGTACTAATAGTACTAGTAATAGTAGCAGTGGTAGCAGCAGTAGCAGTTGTACTAGTAGTAGTAGCACCAGAAGGAGCAGCAGTAGTAGTCGAAATAGTAGTAGCAGTAGCACTAGCTGTCGCATTAATAGCAGTAGCAGAAGTAGTAGTAGCAATAGCTGCAGCAGTAATTGCAGTAATGGTAGTAATTTTAATAATAGCAGTAGTAGTTGTTATTGTTGTAGTAGCAGTAGTAGTAGCTGTAGTGGTAGTAGTAGTAGTAGTACTAGTAGTAATAATAGTAGAAATAGTAGTAGTAGTAGTAGTGGTAATACTAGTAGTTGTAATAGCAGTAGTAGCTATTATGGTAGTAGTAACACCAGTGATTGTAGTTGCAGTAGTAACAGAAGTAGTAGTAGTAGAAATAGTAGTAGTAGTGGCTGTAGTAGTAGCAGTAGTAATAGTAGCGGTAGTAGCAGTAGCAGTAGTAGCAGCAATAGTAGTAGTAGAAGTAGTAGTAGTTGTAGCAGTAGTAATAGTAGCAGTAGCGGTAGCAGCTGTACTGGTACTAGCAATAGTAGCAGTAGTAGTTGTATTACTAGTAGTAGCAGTAGTAGCAGTATTAGTAGTAGTACTAGTAGTAGTGATAGTAGCAGTAGTAGCAGTAGTAGTAGTAGTAGTAGTAGTAGTAGTAGTAGTAGTAGTAGTAGTAGTAGTAGTAGAAGTAGTAGTACAAGTTCTAGTAGCTATAGGACTAGCAGTAGTAGTAGTTGGTGTTGTAGCAGTAATAGCAAAAATAGTAGCAGTAGTAGTGGTGGTAGTTATTATCAAAGTAGTAGTAGTTGTAGTTGTAGTAATTGTAGTAGTAGTAGCATCTGTAGTAGCATTTGTAGTAGTGGTAGTAGTAGCTATAGAAAGAGAACTAGTAGTAGTTGTTCTTCTAGTAGTAGTAGCAGTACTAGTAGTACTAGTAGTAGCAACAACAGTAATAGCAGTAGCCACCATAGTAGTAGTAGTAGTAGTACTAGTAGTGGTTGTGGAAGTAGTAGTGGTAGTAGTAGTAGTGGTTGGAGAAGCTGTTGTAGTAATAGAAGTACTAGTAGTAGTAGGTGCAGCAGCAGCAACATAGTATTCGTCGTAATAGTATTCGTAGTAGTAGTAGCAATAGTCGTAGTAGTTGGTGTAGGGGTAGGAGTAGTAGTAGGAGTAGTAGTAGTATTAGTATTAGTATTAGGAGTAGTCAAAGTAGTGGTAGCAATAGCAGTAGTTGCAGCTGTAGTAGCAGTAGTTTTAGTATCAGTGGTAAGAGTAGTAGTAGGAGTATTAGTTGTTGTAGTAGCAGCAACAATAGTAGTAATAGTAGTAGCAGTAGTAGCCATAGCAGTAGTAGTAGTAATAAGAGTAGTAGCAGTCCTAGCAGTAGTAGCAGTTGTTGTAGTAGTGGAAGTAGTAGGGCTAGTTGTAGGAATAGTTGTTGTAGTTGTAGTCGTAGTAGTAGGAGTAGTTGTAGCAGTAGTAGCATTAGTAGGAGTAGTAGTTGTAGTAGTAGTAGTTGTTGTTGTTGTTGTTGTTATAGTAGTAGTAGTAGTAGCAGTGGTAATTGTAGTAGTAGTAATAATAGTACTAATAGTCATAGTAGTGGTAAAAGAAGTAGTAATAGGCAGAGGAGGAGTAATAGTAGTGGTAGTAGTAATTGGTTGTGGAGTCGTAGTAGTAGTAGTAGCAATAGAAGAAGAAGTAGTAGTAGTAGTAGTAGTTGTTGTTGTTGTTATAGTAGCAGTTGTTGTGATAGCAGTAGTAGTACTACTAGTAGTAGTAAGAATAGTATTAGGAGTAGTCGTCGTACAAGTAGTAGTACTAGTACTAGCTATTGTAGTAATAGTAGTAGTAGTAATCGTTCTAGTAGTTGTACTAGTAGTAGTTCTAGTAGTCGTACCAGTAGTAGTTGTAGCAGTAGTTGTAGTAGTAGTAGTTGTAGTAGTAGTAGTAGTAGTGGAAAGGGGAGTTGGTGTAGGAGTAGCATTAGTAGTAGTAGTTGTTGTTGTTGTTATTGTTGGAGTTGTAGTAGTCCGATAGCAGCAGAAGTAGTAGTAATAGTATTGGTACAAATTACAATAGTAGTAGTAGTAGTAGTAGTAGTAGTTGTTGTTGTTGTTGTTGTTGTTGTTGTTATTGTTGTTATTGTTGTTGTTGTTGTTGTTATTGTTGTTGTAGTTGTCGTGGCAATAGCAGTAGTAGCAATGGTAGTAACAATAGTAGTGCTTGTGGTAGTCGTTGTTGTTATAGTAGCTGGAGCAGAAGCAGTAGTAGTTGTAGGAGTAGTAGTGGTGGTGGTAGTCGTCGTAATAATAGTAGTAGTAGTACTAGTAGTGGTAGTAGTAGCAGTCAGAGTAGTGGTAGCAGTAGTGGCCGTAGTAGCAATAGTAGTAGTAGTAGCTGTTGCTGCAGTAGTAGCAACAGCAGTAGTAGTAATAGTAGTAGAAGTAGTAGTTGTTGTTGTCGTAGTAAGAGTCGTATCAGTACCAGTAGCAGCATTAGTAGTATCTGAAGTAGTTGTAGTTGGAGAATTTTTTGTAGTAGATGTTGTAGTAGTAATAGTGGTAGTAGTTATATTAGTAGTAGTAGTTGCAGTAGTAGTAATAGTAGTGATGGTAGTAGTAGTGGTGGTTGCAGTCATAGTAGCAATAGTAGTAGCAGTAGTTGCAGTTGTAGTACTGGTAGTAGTAGTTGTAGTAGTCGCCATAGTGGCAGTAGTAGCAGTAACAGTAGTTGATATAGTAGTAGTAGTTGTTGTTGTTGTAGGAGCTATAGTAGTAGGAGTAGTTATAGTAGTTGCAGTAGTTGTGGCAACAGTTATTGCAGTAGCAATAGTAGTAACTATAGTAGTAGTAGCAGTAATTATAGTAATTGTAGGAGTAGGCGTAGTAGCAGTATTAGGAGTAGTTGCAGCAGTAGAAGTTGTTGTTGTAGTAGTAGCAGCAACAGTAACTGTAGTAGCAGTAGCAGTAGAGCAATAGTAGTAGTAGTAGAGCAGAAGTAGTCATTGTTGTAGTTGTAGTAGAAGTTATAGTATTAGCAGCAGTAGTAGTTGTAGTAGTTGTGGCAGCAGTAGTAGTAATAAGAGAAGTAATAGTAGTAGTGATAGTCGCAGTTGTAGTAGTAGTACAACCAGTAGTGGCAGTCGTATTGGAAGTAGTAGTAGTAGTAGTTGTTGTTATTGACATAGTAGTGGTAGTGGTGGTGGTTATACTAGTTGTAGTGGTAGTAGTTGCAGTAGTAGTAGTAGTAGTCGTACTAGTAGTAGCAAAAGCAATAGTAGAAGTAATAGTGGTAGTCGCTATAGTAGCAGGTGTAATAGCAGCAGTAGTCGTAGTAGTGTAATAGTAGCAGTAGCAGTAGCAGTAGTAGTAGTAGGAGTCATTGTTGTACTATTTGTGTTGGTAGTGGAGTAGCAGCAGTAGCATCAGCAGTAGTAATTGTAGTAGTAGCAGCAGTAGAGGTAGCAAAAGTAGTTGTAGCAGCAGCAGTAGTAATAGTTGTAGTAGCAGTGGTAGTAGTTGTAGCAGTAGTCACAGTAGTCACAGTTCTCGTAGTAGCAGTAGTCGTAAAATAGTAATATTGTTAGTTGTAGTAGTAGAAGCAGTAGTTATAGTAATATAAGTATTAGTAGAAGTAGCAGTAGCAGTAGAAATAGTAGCAGGAGTAGGAAAAGTAGAGTAGTAACAGTAGTAGTAGTATAAGTAGTAGTAGTAATAGTAACAGTAGTAATAGTAGTTTTAGTAGTAGCAGTAGTAAGAGTAGTAGTAGGAGTGAAAGTTGTAGTTGAAGTAGTAGACGTAGTAGTAGTAGCACTAATAGGAGGAGTGGTAGGAGTAGTAGTAATAGTAGCAGCAGTAGTAGAAGTAATACTGAAAGTAGTAGTAGTAGTAGTATTAGCAGTAGTAGCAGTAGTAGCAAGAGTAATAGTAGGAGTAGTAGCTATTCTAGTAGTAGTAGTAGCAGTGGTTGTAGCATTTATTGTAGAAGTAGTAATAGTAGTAGTAGCAGTAGTAGTAGTAGCAGCAATAGTAATAGTAGTAGTAGCAAGAGTAGTAGTAGTACTATTAGAAGAAGTGTTAGTAGTAGTAGTAGCAGTAGTAATAGTAGTTGTAGTAGTAATAGTAGTAGTAGCAGTAATAGGAGTAGTACCAGCAGTAGTAGTAGAAGTTGTAATAACCATTGCTGTTGTAGTAGTTGTAGCAGTAGTAATATTTGTAGTAGTATTGGTAGTTGTTGTAGAAGTAGTAGTAGCTGCAGTAGTTGTAATAGTAGCAGTAGTAGCAGCAACAGTAGTTGTAGAAGTATGTGGAGGAGTGTAGTAGCAATAGTAGTTGTTGTTATAGTAGTAGTAGTTGTAGTAGTAGTAGTAAGTGTTGCAATAGTAGTAGAAGTATTAGCAGGAGTAGTAATAGTAGTAACAGTAGGAGTACGAGTAGTAGTAGCAGCAGTAGAAGAAGTTTTAGTAGCGACAGCAGTAGTAGTAGCACCAGTACGAGTAGTACCAGTAGCAGTATGAGTAGTAATAGTGGTAGTCATCATAGTAGTAGTACAAGTTGTAGTGCCAGGAGTTGTTGTTATAGCCACAGCTGTAGTAGTAATAGCAGTAGAGTAGTAGTAGTAGTAGTAGTCACAATAGGAGTAGCTCTAGTAGTAGAAGTAGTAGTAGTGGTGGTGGTAGTAGTAGTAGTGGTAGTAGTTGCAGTACCAGTAATAAGAGCAATAGTAGTAGTAGTAGTAGTAGTCGCAGTAGTAGTGGTAGTACTAGTAGTACCCTAGCCACAGTGGTAGTAGTAGTGTAGTAGTAGAAGTCGTAGTTGTAGGAGTAGCAGCAGCAGCAGTAGTAGTTGTTGTAGCAGTGGTATTAGTAGCCGTAGTGGTAGTAGGAGTTGTAGCAGCAGCAATATTAGTAGTAGTAGCAGTAGTAGTAATAGTAGTAGTAATAGCAACAGTAGCAACAGCAGGTGTAGCACTAGGAGTAGAAGTAGTAGTAGTTGTTGTCGTAGTAGTAAGAGTACTAGTAGTAGTAGTAGCAGTAGTAGTAATAGTAGTAACAGTAATAATAGTAATAGTAGTAGTAGTAGTAGTAGTCGTAGTAGTAGCAACAGCACTAGTAGCCGCGGCTGTAGTAGTAGTTGTAGTAACAATAGTAGCAGTAGGAGAAGTTATGGTAGTAGCAGTACCAGCAGTAGTGTTAGTAGTAGTAGTAGCCGTGGCAGCAGTAGTAGTGGTTATTGTTGTAGTAACAGTAGTGGCATTTGCAGTCGTAGTAGTAGTACAAATTCAAGTAATAGTATGAGTGGTACTGGTAATTGTAGTAGAAGTAGTAAAAGCAGTAAATGTGGTAATTGCAGGAGTTGTAGTTGAAGTAGTTATAGTAGTTATAGTAGTAGTAATAGTAATAGGATTGGTAGTATTAGTAGTAATAGTAGTAATAGGAGTATTAGTAACAGTTGTAGTAGTAGTAGTAGTAGTACTATTACTCCGACTATTACTGCTACAACTCGTACTATTACTCTAGCAGCTACAACTCCTACTATCACTGCTACAACTATTACTACTACTAATCCTCCTCTTACTTGTGCTACTACTACTATTCCTCCTACTCCTACTACTACTATTACCACTACTAATACTCCTACACCCACTACTACTACTACTACTTCGACTCCTTCTACTACTACTACCACAACAACAACCACTACTACTATTACTACTACTACTACTTCTGCTGCTGTTACTGCGGCTACTAGCACTACGACTACTACCACTACCACTACTACTACTGCGAGTGCTCGTACTACAACTACTACTCTAACTGCTGCTACTCCAACTAATACTTCAACAATTACCACTACTACTTCTACTACTACTTCTACTAGAACTAGTACTACTATACTACTACTGCTGATACTACTGCTATTACTACTATGAGTAATACTCGTACAACTACTTCCACTACTACTTCGACTACTACAAATATTACTACGACTGCTGCTGCTGCTAATACTACTATGACTACTACAACTACAATCCAGCTGCTACTATTACTACTACTACTACTACTACTACTATGACCTCTACTACCACTACTGCTACTCCAATTACGACAACTACTACTACAATTAATACTCCTACTCCTACTACTACTAGTCCTACTAATCCAACTTGTATTCCTTCTTGTATACGTATTCCTACATCTGCTCCCACTACTACCACTACTACTACTGCTATTGCTGTTACTACTATAGCTACTACTACTACTAGTGCGACTACTACTGTTGCTGTTCTTGTTGCTGCTATTGTGACTATTACTACAGCTACTATTACTACTAATACTCCTATTGGTAGTACTATTACTGCTACTTCTACTACTACTGTTGTTTCTCTTGCAGCAACTAATACAACAACTACTACTACTATTACTCCTACAGCGACTACCACAACAACAACTATTATTGCTACTGCTACTACAACTAGTTATACTACTGAACTTGTACCACCAATGCTGCTGCAGCTGTTGCTACTACTGCTATTAATACTACTACTCCTACTACTTCTACTGCTACAACTATTGCAGCTACTACTATTGCTCCTACTACAGCGAACTCCTCCTCCTACTACTACTGCTACTTTTGCAACTACTATAGCTACTGCTGCTGCTTCTACGACTACCAGTACTATAATTGCTACTACTACTACTAATACTACTACTACTACTACTGCTGCTGCTACTGCTGCTACTGCTGTTGCTACTATTACTTGTACTACTACTGCTGCTACTACTGCTAATACTACTAAAACCACTATTACTACTACTGCAACTAATGTTGCTACTACTTGAACAACGCTTACTACTACTACTACTACTTATTTTTCCATGACTACTGCTACTCCTAGTAATACTATTGCTCCTACTACTAGTATTACTATTAATGCTACTACTACTAGTATTACTTCTGCAACTACAACTACGACTGCAACTACTAATACCCCTACTACTAGTGCTACTTCTACTACTACTACTGCTACTACTGCTGCTATAGCTACCATTCTTTTTAACTACGGCTATTATTATTGCAACTACTACTACTACTTCCAAGACCACCACCACCACTTCTACTAGTACTACTACTACTACTACTAATGATGATGCCGCTGTTGCACCAATTACAACTGCTACCACTACTGCTACTATTGGTACTACTACCGCTACTGCTGTAACTACTATTATAGCTACTACTACTAATACAGCAACTACTACTAGTTCTCCAACTACTACTACTGCGACTATTGCTCACTACCACAACTTTTACCACAACTATTGCAACGACTACTGCTACTACTACTACTATAATTACTACAGCTATTGTAGCTTCTGCTACTACTACTACTACTATTGTTGCTACTACTACAACTACTACAGCGGCAACTATTACTACAAATACTATTACTAGCACTACTGCTACTACTACTACTATTACTACTACTAGTACTACAAATACAATCCCTGTACTACTGCCCCACTACTGCTGCTACTACTATTACTATGGCTACCAATACTACTTATACAACTACTACTACTACTTTTGCTACTAATGCTACTTCTACTACTGCAACTGCTGTAGCTGCTACTACTACTGCTGTTCTTGCTACCATTATTTCTACTATTGCTACTACTAGCACTATACTTACTTCTGCTCCTACAACTGCTATACCTACTTCTGCTCCTACAACTGCTACAACTGCTACTACTTGTGCTGGCACTATTACTTCTTCTCCTACTATTACAACTGCTATAACTGCTACTACTTGTGCTGGTACTACTACTGCGACTACCAACACAACTACTACCGTTAATATAACTATAGGTGGTGTTGTTGCTGCGACTACTACTACTACTACCAGTACTACTACAACAACTACTGCTTCTACTTCTACTGGTGCTATTCCAACTACTACTCCTATTACTGCTATTACTACTACTACTACTACTACTACTACTACTACTAATACTACTGCTACTACAACTACTGCTACTATTACTACTATTACTACTACTACAACTACTACTGCTATTACAACTACTACTACTATCACTATTGTAACTACTACTACAACTACCACTGCTACTTCTATGACTGCTACTACTACTATTGGGGCTACTACTAATGCTACTACAACAACTACTACTATTGCTACTACAACCGCTAGAGATAGGGCTACTTTTACAACATTTGCTACCATATCTGCAACTACTACTGCTGCTACTATTACTAGTACAACAACTACTACCACTACCACTGTTACTACTACTAGCTGCTACAACTACAGCTATAACTATTACTACCACAACAACAACAACTACTTCTGCTACTACTACTACTACTACTAATACTACTAGTACCTAGTACTACTACTACTTCTACTGCTATTGCTACTACTGCTATTTCTACTACTAGTACTACTACTACTCCTAATACACCTACTATATATACTACTATTACTAAAGAGTACTACTACTGCTGTTCTTATTATTACTATTGCTACTACTACTACAACTTCTACTATTACTACTACTACTATTACAACAACCACTACTACTACTACTATTACTACTACAATGACTACGACTACTGCTCTAACTACAATTGCTATTGCTGCTATAGCTACAACTACCACTACAGTTATTACTACTACTATTTCTACTACTATTATATCGACAACGATTACTGCTACTACTGCTACTACTTCTACTGCTACTCGTACTACAACTAAGACTGGTTCTATTGTGGCAACTACTATTACTTCTACTACTACTACTACTACCCCAACTGCTACTACTGCTACTACAACTACCACAACAACTGCTACTACTACTACTATTACTCCTAATACACTTACTGCAACTACTACTATCACATCCACAACTAGTACTATTACTACTACTACTTCTACAACTACTATTATTATTACTACTATTGCTACTACTATTACCAGTACTACTACTTTACTACCATTACTACTACTACTACTACTACTACTACTACTACTACTACTACTACTACTACTACGTCTACAACTACTGGTACTACTACTACTACTTCTAATACTACAACTACTACTATTACTACTCCTCCCTCTATTACTGTGACTATTACTACTCCCACTACTACTACTACTATTACTACTACCCCTACTCCAACTCCTACTCCTACTACTATTCCTACTACCCCTACTATTCCTACTATTCCTACTACTATTCCTACTACCCCTACTATTACTACTACCCATACTCCTACTCCCACTACTACTACTACTATTCCTACTTCTGCTAATACTATCACTATAATAACTACAACTCCTGTTGCTATATCACTACTACTGTTGCAACTAGTTCCACAACTGCTATTCCTTGTCCAATGACTAATCCTACTACTATTGCTGCTGCTACTACAATTACTCCGGCTACTACTACTACTGTAATGAGTGCTACTACTACTGCTGCTATTGCTACTACTTCTACCACTTCAACTACTACTACTACTACTACTATAACTACTATTCCTACTACAACTTTTGCTAATAGTACTACTACAACAACTACTACTACATCTACTACTACTCCTACTACGACTAGTGCTACTACTACTACTACTATTACTTCTGCTGCTACTGCTGCCGTTACTACTCGTACTTCTACTACTAATACAACTACTGCTGCTTCTAGTACTACTATCACTACTACTACTACTACTACTACAACCACTGTTACTTCAATTTCTACTACTATGACTACAATAACTCTAGCCACTGCTACCACTTTGACCACTACTACGACTACTATTGTGGCAACTACTAATGCTACTATAACCATTACTACTATTTATACTACTACTGCTAGAGATAGGGCTGCTTTTACAACGCCTGCTACCACATCTCCAACTAATATAGCTGTTATTATTACCAATAGAACAACTACTGCCACTACCACTGTTACTACTACTAGCTACTACAACTACAACTATAACTACTACTGCCACAACAATAACAACTACTACTTCTACCACTACTACTACTATTACTATTACTACTTCTTCTACTTCTCTTTCTACTACTGCTATTTCAACTACTAGTACAACTACTACTCCTAATACACCTACTACATATACTTCTATTACTAAGAGTACTACTACTATTATTACTACTACTGCTACTACTACTACAACAACAACAACAACTACTACTACTATTATTACAACAACCACTATTACTACTATTACTACTACAACGACTACCACTAATGCTCTTACAACTATTGCTGCTATTGCTATTACTACATCTACTATTACTACAACAACTATTACTGCAACTACTTCTACTCCTACTACTACTACTACTATTGGTTCTATTGTTGCACCTACTATTACTTCTACTACTACTACTACTACCCCAACTGCTACTACTACTACTATTCCTCGTAATACACCTACTACAACTACTACTATCACTACCGCAACTACTACTATTACTACTACTATTATTATTACTAATACTGCTCCTACTGCTACAACTACTACTTCTACTACCATTACTACTACTATTGCTATGACTACTACTACTACTACTTCTAATACCACAACCACCACCTCTACAACTACTGGTACTACTACTACTACTACTTCTAATACTACAACTACTACTACTACTCCACCTTTTATTACTGCTACTACTACTACTGCCACTACTACTACTACTATTACTACTACCCATACTCCAATTCCTACTCCTACTACTATTCCTACTACAGCTTTTACTAATACTACCATTACAACAACTACTACTCCTGTTGCTATATCTACTGCTACTGCTGCAACTACTCCTACAACCACTACTCCTAGTCCAATGACTAATACTACTACTACTAGGAGTAGTTCTACTACTGCTACTGCTACTACTTCTACCACTTTAACTACTACTACTGCTACTATAACTACTATTCCTACAACAACTTCTGCTAATAGTACTACTACAACTACAACTACTACTATATCTACTACTACTACTACTACTACTACTCCTCCTCCTACAGCTACTACCACAGCTACTACTGCCACTACTGCACCAATACTACTACTACTACGACTACTACTACTATCACTACTAAAACAACAACAACAACAACTACTACTACTACTACTACAACTACTGCTACTTCTACTACTACTTCTACTACAACAACTACTACTACTATGACTACTACTACTACTACTATTACTACTCCTGCTACTACTACTACAATGATTACTACTACCACTACTATTGCTAGTATTACTTCTGAAACTACTAGTATGACAACTGCAACTAGTACAACACCAACTACTATTGCTTTTGCTACTGCAACTACTCTTATTACTAAAACCACTACTATTGCTACTACTACTGCTACTACTGTTGCTACTGGTGCAGCTACTGATGCTGCTACAGCAACTATTACTCCTACCACTGCTACTACTACTACTCATGCTGCTACTACCACTTCTAAAGCTATTAATCATACTACTACTACTACTACTACTATTGCCACTACTTCTCCTACTTCTCCTACTTTTACCAGTACAACTACCACTATTACTATAACTTCTTCTACTACCACTGGTACTATGACTACTGCTACTGCTATAACTACTTCTACTGCTGCTATTACTTCTACTATAGCTACTACTACTGCTGCTCTTACTACTATAGCTACTAGTACTACTATCGCTACTACTTTTACTGCTGCTCCTGCTACAAGTACTACTACTACTTCTAAAACTACTACTAATGATACAACGGGTACTACTACTACTATTGCCCATACTTCTACTACCTCTTTTGTTGCTACTACATCTACGACTGCTACTACTACTTCTTCTTCTACTACTACTCCTGCTATTATTGCAACTATGACTATTACAACAACTACTACAGCAACTACTACTACTACTACTACTACTACCACTACTAATACTGCTATTACTCCAATTACTGCAACAACTACTATTGCTACAAATACTACTACTACTACTACTACTACTTCCACTACTACTACTACTACTACAAGCACTACTAGTACTATGACTACTATAACTACTACTACTACTCCTCCTCCTCCTACTACTACTATGATTACTACTACCACTACTATTGCTACACTACTATTACTACTATTACTGCTACTGCTACTACAACTATTACAATTACTAAAACCACTACTACTGCCACTATTGTTGCTGCTGTTGCTGTAGTCGCTACTGCTACTAATGCCACTACTACTACTACTACTACCACTGCTACAACTACTACTCCTACTCCTACTACTACTCCTACAACTTCTCCTACTACCACTGATACTACAACTACTACTGCTATGACTTCTACTGCCGCTGCTACTTCTACTATTGCCACAATTGCGACTGCATTTACTGCTATTGCTACTAGTACTATAACAGCTACTTCTATTACAGCTGCTACAACTACTACAACTACTTCTGCATCTACTACTACTTCTATAATTGCCACTACTTCTACAACTTACACTACTACTACTGCTCGTACGACTACTACTATTCCTGTTACTGCTACTACTGCTACTAAGGCTACTACTACTACTACTACTACTATTGCTTTTACTACAACTACTGTTACTACTATAACAACAACAACTACTACTGTTGTTACTACTACAACTGTACTACTACGACTATTACTACTGCAGCTACTACTACTACTGCCACAACTACAACTACTTCCCTGACTTCTACTATTATTACTACAACTACCAATAGCAATACTACTTGTATTACTTCTCTGACTAATGGTACGACTACTATTACTACTATTGCTGCTACTTATTCGGCTACTACTACTATAACTGCTACTGCTACTGTTGCTACAATGACAACTCCTACTACTGCTACTAATACTACTATTGCTGCTACTGCTAATATTGCTACTATGACTCCTGATACTTCTACTAATACTACCACTGCTGCTACCACTGATTTTGCTACTACGATTAGTACTATTGCTGCTACTGTTACTGCTACTACCTTTACTACTACTATTGAATCCACTACAAGTTCTACTAGTATTACTGCTACTACTTCTGCTAGTACTACTGCTATGACAACAACAACAACTACTACTACGTCTACAACTACTTCTGCTACTACTGCTGCTATTATGACTACTACTGCTACTACTACTACTACTACTAACACTGCTGCTACTATTATGACTACTACTGCTGCTGCTGTCGCTACTAATACTACTACCGCCACTAATGCTGTTGTTGTTTCTGCTTCAACAACAACTACTACTACAATTGCTACAACTGCTACTATTGCTACAACAACTACTAGTACTACTGCTACTTCAACTAATACTACTGTTGCTCCAACTGCTACAACTACTTCTACTACTACGATAAGTACTACTACTACTGCTCCAGCTATCAATACTATTATTATTACTACTACTACTTCTACAGCTACTCCTACTACTTCTACTACTACTCCAACTAATACTACTCCTATTCGAACTACTGCTACTACTACTACTTCTATTACTTCTGTTGCTACTATTGTCGTTGCTACTCGTATATCTACTACTACTACAACTACTACTACTATGACTACTACTACTACCACTACTGTTGCAACTACTAACTCTAGTCCAACAACTACTACTACTGTTACTACTACTGCTAGTGAAAGGGCACTTCTACAACCCTTGCTACTACATCTGCAACTTCTACGGTTGCAACTACTACTATTTCAACAACCACTGCCACTACCACTGCTACTAGTATTGCTTCTGCTATTACTACTATAACTACAACTACAACAACTACTACTACTTTTGCTACAATTACTACTACAACAACAACAACTACTTCTACTACAACTAGTAGTACTACTGCTACTGCTGCCCCTACTACCACAACTACTACAACTGCTACTAGTACTACTACTACCACAATAACTACCACTACTACTATTACTCCTAATACACCTAGTACACTTACTACTAATACTACTATGACTACTACTATTACTACAACTACATCGACAACTAATATTGCTACTACTACTAAATCTACAAATGCTGCTACTACTTGTACTACCATTACTACTACTACTGTTACTACTACAACTACTCCTATCACGACTACTACGACTGCTACTCCTACTCCTGCTACGGCTACAACAACTACTACTACTGTTGATGCTGCTAATACTACTACCACTGCTACTACTACCCAGACTAGTACTACAAAGTACTACATTTGCTTCTTCTATAACTGCTACTACCAGTCCAACTACTGCTACTACTATTATTACTCCTACTGCTGGTACTACTACTACTACTGCTACAACTATTACTAGTACTGCTACTACTACTCCTAATGCTACTGCAGTTTCTACTACTACTACAACTACGACTGTTGCTAGTACTACTACTACTACTTCTACTACTACTGCTGCTGCTATTATTACTGCTGAAACTTCTACTCCAACTCTAGCTCCTACTACTACTACTGCTACTATTACAACTACTACTACTACTACAACCATTATTAGTACTACTACTACTGCTACAACAACAACAACAACTACTACTACTCTACTAATACTACAACTCCTACTACTACTACTACAACAACAACTACTACTACTACTCTGCTACTACTACTCCTACTACTACTACTAAGACTGCTATTGCTAGTATTACTACTACTATTACCACTTATGCTGCTACTGTTGCTACAACTACAACAACTTCTACTACTACTACTATGGCTACTATTACTACTTCTACTACTGTTGAAACTACTGTTACAACTACTAGTACTACTGTAATTACTACCGCTACTACTGCTACTACTAGTACTACTACTGTTGCTGCTGTTGCTAGTACTAGTACTATTACTACTACTACTATTTCTATTGCTGCTGTTGCTGCTACTACGACTACTAATACTATTGTGGTAGCTACTCCTACTACTACAACAACTCCTACTATTTATATTGCTACAAATACAACTGCTACCACAACTGCAACTGCTTCTACTACAACTACTATTTCTACTACTACTGCTGCTACTACTATTACTGATACCACTGCAACTACTGCTACTATGACTTTTGCTACTACTACTGCTATTGCTACAACTACTGCTACTACTACTATTACTACTGCTACAATTACTACTACTACTACTATTGTCGTTGTTGTTGTTGCTACTGCTACTACTACTGCTAATGTTGTTGCTACAACTACAAATACTACTACTACTACTAATGCTGCTACTACTTCGACTTATACCAGTAATGCTGCTACCACTACTACTGATGCAATTGCTGTCACTGCTGCTACTGCTTCGACAGCTACAACTGTTACTACTACTGCTGCTACCACTACTACTACTACAACTACTACCAATGTCGGTGCTACTCCTACTACTATTACAACTCCTACTACTTATCTTACTACAACAACTACTACTACTATAACTATTGCTACTACTGCTGTTGTCGGTTCTTCCACTACTACTATTTCTACTACTACTACTGCTACTACTTCTACTACTACTGCTACTGCTACTATTTTTGCCATAGCTACTGTTGCTAACACTACTACTACTACTATGACTTCTCCTCCTCTTACTACTACAGCAAATATTGTTACAACTACTGCTACTGCTGTTGCTACTACTTATACAACAACAACAACTACTACTACTACGACTACTACCGCTCCAGCCACCACCCCCACTTCTACTGCTACCATTACTGCTACTGCTGCTGCGACTACTTCTACCACTACTATTACTAATAATACTACAGCTGCTACAAATAATACTACTACTATTGTTGCTACTTCTGATACTTCTATTACTACTGCTGCTACTAGTACTATTACTACTATTGCTGCTACTGTTGCTATTTCTACTAGTGCAATTACAACTACAGCTACTACTATTACTTCTACTCCAACTGTAACTACTATTACTACTACTGCTACAACTAGTACTACTACTGTTGCTACTATTGATACTACTACTACTACTACTACTATTGTTGTTGCTGTTGTTGCTGTTGCTGATGTTGCTGCTACTACTACAATCACTACTATTGCTACAACTACTACTGCTACTACTGGTACTCCTACTACCACTACTACGGCTACTACTGCAGCTAATACTACTATTTCTACCACGACTACTTCTACTTCTTCTACTGCTCGTTTTGCCACTACTACTAATACACCTCTAACTACTACTGCAACTACAACAAATTCTCCTCCTACTACTAATAGTACTACTACTACAACAACAACAACAACTACTTGTACTAATGCTACTATTTCGGCCACTACTACTACTACTCTTGCTTCACCTACTATGACTACTACTGCTACTACAACTACAATTACCATTACTTCTCACACTACAACTACTGCTACCACTACTACTACTGCTGCTGCTGCTATTACTACTACTCCTACTTCCTCAGCTACTATTGCTACTATTGCAACTATATTTACTACTACTACTACTACTACTGCTACCATTAGTACTACTACGACAAGTACTAGTGCTAGTACTACTACTACTACTACTTCTACTACTACTATTGGCACTACTACTACTAGTACGGATACTACGACTACTACTACTACTACATCTACTTTCGCTACTACTACAACTGTTGCTACTACTACTACTACTACGACTCCTATTATTACTACTACGACTATTACTTCGTCGACTACTACTACTACATCTACTACTACATCTACTACTACATCTACGACTACTACTTCTACTACTATACTATTGCTGCTACAACTATTTGTACGACTACTACTACTTCTACGACAACTAATACTCCTACTACTACTATTACTGCTACTACTACTACTACAACTACTACTACTTCTACTGCTGCTACCACTACTACAGCTAATACAACTAATGCTACTGCTGCAACAACAATAGCTACTACTACAACAACTAATGTTATTACGACTGCTGCTGCTACTACTACTACTAATACTACTAGTACAACTGCTACAACGGCTAGTACTTCTACTACAAATACTACTACTACTTTCGTCACTACTTCTACAAAAAGTCGTACAACTACTTCTGCTGCTACTTCTAATACTACTACAGCTACTACTGCTACTACTATTTCTACTAATGCTCTTCGAATACTACTACTACTACTACTGCTACTACTACTGCTACTACTACTGCTACTACTGTTGCTACTACTACTACTACCACCACCACCACCACCACCACCACCACTACCACCAGGACCACCAGCACCACCACTATCACCAGGACCACCAGCACCACCACCACCACAAAAACAACAACAACAACAACAACAACTACTACTACAACAATTACCACTACTGCTACAGCTACTACTACTATTTCTACGACTACTGCTAGCACTACAACAACTACTGCTACTGTTGCTTCTACTGCTACTATTGCTATTACTAATAGTGCTACTGCTACTACTACTATAACAACTAATACTACTAAAACTACTCCAACTACGATGACTACGAATACTATTACTATAACAATTTCTACTGCCACTACAATTACTATTACTACTACTACTACTTCTCCGGCTACTACTACTACTAGTCCTCCTACTACTACTACTATTGCTTCGCCCACTACTACTACTACCGGTACTACTACTACATCTACTACCTCTTCTACTGCTACTACTTGTACTATTACTACTACAACTGCTACTACTGCTAGTACTACTACTACAACTACAACTACTCATACTACTACTACTACTACTGCGCTAATGCTACTAGTACTACCTCTACTACTCCTACAACTAGAACTAATTATGCTATAACTATTGCTACCACTAAAACTACTAATACTACTACTACTACTGCAGCAACTTCTACTACTGCTACTATTGCTACATCCGCTACTACTACAACAACAACTAGTACTGCTGCTGCTGCTACAGCTACTACTACTACTAATGTTACTACTACTACTGCTGCTTCAACAACTACTACTATTCCTACTACTACTTCCACTGCTACTAATATTACTTCATATACTACAACTACTACTTCTGCTACTACAACTCCGACTACCGCTACTACAACAACAACAACAACTACTACTACTATTGTTATTGCTGCTACTACTACGACAACTACTATTGCTACTTCTACTACGAACGTTACAACTAGTAATAGTACTCCTAATACTGGTACTTCTACTACTACTACCACCACCACCACCACCACCACCACCACCACGACTACCACTACTACTACTACTACTACTACTACTACTACTACTACTACTACTACTACTACTATTACTACTACTATTGCTACTACTGCTACTACTAATACTACTACTACCTACTGATACTGCTATTACTACTACTACAACACCAATAACCACAACAACTACAACTGGTAGTAATACTATTATTACTACTACTTCTCCTACTACTACTATTGCTACTACTCCTACTACTAATACTGTTACAACCACTACTACTGTTATTGCTTCTACTGCTTATCCTCCAACTAATACTGCTTCTCCTACTACTATTACTACTACTACTACTACAATTGCTGCTACCACAACTACTACAACTACTACTACAATTGCTGCTACCACAACCACTACATCTACTACTACTGCAACTACTACTACTATTACTGCTGCTGCAACTGCTAATGGTACTAATGCTACCATTACTACTACAACAATTACTACTACAACCACAACTACTACTACTACAACCACAGCTACTACTACTACTACTAGTTCTGTTGCTACTGCTACTACTATGACTACAACTACGACAACTATTGCAACTAGTACTAACACTATTACAACTACTACCACCAGTATAACAATGACAACTACAATTTCTACACCAACTATTTCTGCTACTATAACTACTGCTGCTGCTCATACTACTTCTTCTGCTACTGCTACTGCTACCACCACCACCACAACTACTAGTACTATTATTACTAGTACTACAGCCACTACTACTATTAGTACTACATTTATAATTACTACTCCTACTACTACAATAATTACTGCTGCCATTCTTACTACAACAACTACTACTATGACTACTACTACTACTACTACTACTAGTACTACTAATACAACAACAACTACTACTACTACTACTACAATTACTAATATTACTACTACTAATAATGGTGCTACTACTATTTCTACAGCAACTAGTAGTACTACTACTACTACTAAAATGACTACTAATACTACTATTACTACAGTTGCTACTACTACTATTACGACTAAAACTACTCCTACTACTACTACTACTTCCACTTCTACTATTAGCAATACTAGTACTACTATTCCTTCTCCCGCTTTCTCATCTACTACTACTCCTACTAGTACTACTAGTACCACTACAAATCGTACTGCCACTCCTACAACTAATCCTACTCCTACCACTCCTCCGACAAGTACAACTACCACAACTGCTACGACAACTACTGCTGCTACAATTTCAACTACTGCTACTGCTATTGCTATTACCGTTGTTACTACTATTACCACAGCTACTCCTATTACTACTACTAGTACCACTACTATTGCAGCTGATACTGCTGCTACTACTTCAATTACTAGTAAAACTTGTACTACTCCTACTCCAACAACTATTACTAGTACCACTACTCCAATTACTATTACTCCCACTCCTACACTCACTACAACTACCAATACTGCTACAACTAATACTACTTCTACTACAACTTCTACTACTAATATTACTTCGACTTCAACAAGAACAACAACTACTACTGCTACACATGCTCTTTCTCCTTCCACTACAGCTACTACCACTACTCCTACTCTTACTACTGCTACTACTACTAATACTTCTCTTACTAGTACAACTTCTACTACTCCTACTCCAACACCAATAGCTACTACTACTCCTATTACTACTACTACTACCACTACTCCAATTTCAATCTCCCACTCCTACCCAAACTACTACTACTAATACAACGACAACTAATACTACTACTACTACAACTACAACTACTAACACTCCTTCTACTTCAACAAGAACAACAACAATAACTACTGCTCCTACTCTTGCACCTACCACAACTACTACTACTCCTACACCAACTTCTACCACAACTACTACTCCTACTCCTACTCTGACTTCTAATACAAAAACTACTACTGTTGGTACTGCTACTCCTACTCCTACAGCAACATCTACATTTATGGCTACTACTATTACTATTACTACAATACTACAATTACTACTACTACTACTATCACAACTAGTACTGCTACTACAACCACTACTACTACAAAAACAACTACTACTACAACTACTATTGCAACAACTATTGCTACTACTACTACTACTACTACTGCTGCTGCTGCTACTACTACTATTACTACTACCGCTACGAATATTACAACAACTACTGCTACAACTACTATTACTACTAGTTGTACAACTACTAGCCCTACTACTAGTTATACAACTACTAGTCCTACTACTACAACTACTACCACTACTATTATAACTACTACTACTATTATTACTACAACTACAACTGCTACTACTATTACTACTATTAATACTTCTACTACTACTAATGCTCTTACTACTTCTTCTACAACTAATACTACAACATCTACTGCTACTACAATTTCTAATAATAATACTACTACTACTACTACTACTACCACCATAATGAAAACTACTACTACTACTACTACTACAACAACAACTAATACTACTACCTCTATTAAGACTACTACTGCCACTACTACTACACTAGTACTATAACTACTTCTCCTACTACTACTACTACAACCTCTACTACTACTACTACTACTACTACTACTACTACTACTACTACTACTACTACTACTACTACTACAACTACTACTACTACTACTACTACTTCTACTACTACTCCTAGTACAACTACAACTACTATTGCAACTCCTACTACTTCTACTACTCCATCTACTACTACTTCTACTCTTACTGCTCCTACTACTACTACCACTGCCAAGACTACTGCCACTGCTAGTATTTCTACTTCTAATACAACTACTATCTCTGCTACTACAACAACTACTACTACTTCTACTCCTACTCGAAAAACTACTCCTAGAACTACTTATGCTACTAGTATTACTGCAACTACTATTGCTACTACTACTACTACTACAACTACTATTCCTGCTACTACTACTACCACTACTCCTACTACTACTACTACTATGACGACTACTACTACTACTACTACTGCTACTATTGCTACTGCTACTGCTACTACCAATACTATTACTACACTACTACAACAACTTTGACTACTCGCACTGCTACTACTCCAGCAACTACTACTATCGCTACTTTTTGTACTACTACGAATGCTACTAATTCTATTACTGCGACCACTACTACTGCTGCTACGACTACTGCTATCAGTACTGTTACTACAATTACCACTACTACTCCTATTCCTAATACTACTACTACTAGTACTACTACTACTGCTGCTATTACTACTACTACTACCACTACTATGACAACTACTACTACAGTTGCAACTACTACTGCTGCTATTACTTCTATTACTAGTACAACTTCTACTACTCCTACTCCAACTCCAACTACTACTACTGGTCCTACAACTATTACTGCAACCACTACCCCAATTACTATTACCCCCACTCCTACCCTCACTACTACTACTAAATCTACTAAAACTATTATGACTACTACTACAACTACTACTACTACTACTGCTTCCACTTCAACAAGAACAACTACCACTACTACTACACCTGCTCCTGCTCCTGCTACTACTACTCCTCCTACTACAACTACATCTACTACTACAAGTACTTCCCTTACTAGTACAACTCCTACTACCCCTACTCCACATCCAACTACTACAACTACTATTACCATTGCTACTACCACTACTCCAATTACTATTACTCCCACTCCTACCCTTACTACTATTAGTAAAACAATTACAACTAATACTACTACTACTACAACTACTACTACTAATACTAGTTCTACATCAACAAGAACAACAATAACTACTACTACTCCTACTCCTGCACCTGCCACTACTACTACTACAAGTACTACTCTTATTACTACTACTACGAGTACTACACTACAACTGCGGCTACTCCTACTCCAACTACTACAACTACTTCTACACTTACGGCTACTCTTACTACTATTACTACAATACTACTATTACTGCTACTACTACTATTAAAACACAACACAACCACTACTACTACTACAATACACTATAACTGCTACTACTCTACTACTACACTAATATGATTACTGCTACTAGTACGAATTACAACACAAACTACCACTACTACTACAACAACACAACAACTACGAAAAACATAAACGACGACTAATACTACTCACTACTACAATAACAACTACTAATGCTGCTACTATTTCTTCTACTACTAATACTACTACTACTACAACTACAACAGTGACTGTTAATATTAGCGCTACTACTACTACTACTACTACTACTACTACTACTACTACTACTACTACTACTACTACTACTACTACTACTACTACTACTACTACAATGAAAACTACTACTACTACCACTACTACAACTACAACTGCTGCTACCACTAATACAACAACTACTACTACCACTACTACTACTACAACTCCTACTACTACTAGTACTACTACTACTACTACTACTTCTACTATTGCTCCTACTACTACTATTACTACAACTACAATTGCTATTGCAACTCCTACTACTACTGCGTCTACTCTTACTTTGACTACTACTACTCCTACTACTACTACCAATACTACGACTACTACCACTACTAGTCCTACTACTACGACAATTACTACCACTGCTACTACAACTATTGCTACTACTTCTACTCCAACTCCAAAAACTAGTCCTACAAAATCTCATGCTATTAGTATTAATACCACTACTTCTACTACTACTACTACCACTACTCCTACTACTACTACTACCACAACTACTACCACTAGTCAAGCTACTACTGCTACTATGACTACTACTACTACACCTACTGCTACTAGCTCTACTTCTACTACTATCGCTACTACTAATACACTACTACCACGTCTTTGACTCTTAGCACTTCTGCTACTCCAACTACTACTACTATTAAAACTTTCAATACTACTACTAGTACTACTAATACTACTACTATGACTACTACTATTTCTGGTACTACAACCACTGCTACTGCTTGTACTACTACCACTGCTACTACTACTGCTACGACCACCACAAATACTACCACTATTATTACTAGTACTATAGCTACTATTACTATTTGTACTACTTCTACAACTACTACTCCTACTACTACAACTATTACTGCTGCTATTACCAGTACTACAACAACAACAACAACAACTACTAGCATTATTAATACAACAACAACTACTACTACTACAACTACAACTACTAATACTACTACTACTAATAATGCTACTACAACTATTTCTACTACAACTAATAGTACTACTACTATCACTATTGCTACTGCTACTAAAATGGCTACTAATGCTACTATTACTATAGTTGCTACTACTATTACTACGACTACAACTACTCTTGCTACTACTACTACTTCCACTACTACTAGTACTACTAGTACTACTTCTCCTGCTTCCGCAACTACTACTACTCCTACTAGTACTACTAGTACAACTACAAATCATACTACCACTCCTACTCTAGCTCCTGCTCCTACCACTCCTCCGACAAGTAAAACTACTACAACTGCTACAACTACTAATACCCCTACTACTACTGCTACAATTTCTACTATAGCTACTGCTACTGCTATTACCACTTCTACTTCTATTGCTATACTACTATTGCAGCTGCTATTGCTGCTACTACTTCAATTACTTGCAAAACTTCTACTACTCCTACTCGAACTCCAACAGCTACTACTACTCCAATAACTATTACTACTACCACTACTCCAATTACTATTACTCCCACTCCTACACTCACTAAAACTACCAATACTACTACAACTAATACTACTTCTACTACAACTTCTACTACTAATACTACTTCCACTTCAACAAGAACAACAACTACAACTACTACACATGCACTTGCTCCTGCGACTACTACTACTACTACTCTTACTACTACCACTCCTACGCCAACTATTGCTACTACTACTACTACTTCTCTTACTAGTACAACTTCTACTATTCCTGCTCCAACACCAATGGCTACTACTACTACTACTACCACCACCACCACCACCACTACTCTAATTACATTCACCGAATCCTACCCAAACTACTACTACTAATACAACTACAACTAATACTACTACTACTACAACTACAACTACTAATACTACTTCTACTTCAAAAAGAACAACAACAACTACTACTACTCCTACTCTTCCACCTGCCACCTACTACTCCTACTACTCCAATTTCTGCTACAACTACTACTCCTACTACTACTACTACTACTGCTTGTACACCTACTCAGACTCCTACTGCTACATCAACACTTATGGCTACTACTATTACTATTACTACAACACTACAATTACTGCTACTACAACTATCACAACTACTACTGCTACTGCTATAACTATTACTACTACTATTACAACTACTCTTGCAACTACTACTATTACTACTACTACTACTACTACTACTACTACTACTATTACTACTACCACTACTACTACTGCTACTACTACTAGTTATGCAAGTACTAATCCTACTACTATAACTACTATAGCTACTATTATAACTACTACTACTACTATTACTACTACTACTGCAACTATTACTACTGTTACTACTACTAATACTACTACTACAACTAATGCTCCTACTACTTCTGCTACAACTAATACTAAAACATCTACTACTACTATAATTTCTACTACTACTACAACAACAACAACAACAACAACAACTAATATTACTACCTCATTAACACTTCTACTAATGCTACTACTACACTATTACTACAACTACTTCTCCTACTACTACTACTACTACAACTCCTACTACTACTACTACTACTACTACTCCTCCTCCTCCTACAACAACTACAACTACTATTGGAACTCATTCTACTGCTCCTACTACTCCTACTACTAGTTTTTCTACTCTTACTACAACAACTACTACTCCTACTACAACTACTACCACTACCAAGACTACTACCACTGCTAGTACTTCTACTCCTACTACAACTACTACCTCTGCTACAACAACTACTGCTACTACATCTACTCCTACTCTAAAAACTACTTCTATAACTACTTATGCTACTAGTATTACTGCCACTACTACTACTACTACTACTACTACTACTACTACTACTACTACTAGAACCACTATTCCTGTTGCTAGTACTACAACTACAAATACTACCACTACTCCTGTTACTACTACTAAAATGACTAGTAATACTATAGCAACTACTACTACTACTCTTATGGCTACTACTGCTACTACTAATACTACTACCACTACTATTACTACGCTACTACAACAACTTTGACTACTCGCACTACTACTATTCCAACAACTACTACTAGTGCTACTTTTTGTACTACTACTAATACTACTACTGCTGCTGCTACTAATTCTACTACTACTACCACAACTACTCCTACTACTACTGCTATTGCTAGTATTACGACTATTACCGCTACTGCTCCTATTCCTCATACTGCTACTACAAGTACTACTACTACTACTACTACTATGACAACAACTACTACTATTGCAGCTGCTACTACTGCTACTACTTCTATTATTAGTACAACTTCTTCTACTCCTACTTCAACTCCAACTGCTACTACTGCTCCTACAACTATTACTACTACCACTACTCCAATTACTATTACACCCACTCCTACCCTCACTACCACTACTAATTCTACTACAACTAATATGACTTCTACTACAACTACTACTAATACTACTTCCACTTTGACAAGAATAACTACCACTACTACCACACCTACTCCTGCTCCTGCCACTACTACTACTACTCCTACTCCTCCTATAGCTACTACTACAACTACTTCCCTTACTAATACAACTTCTATAACCCTTACTCCAAGTCCAACTACTACTGCTACTCCTACTACCACTACTACTACCACTAGTCCAATTACTATTACTCCCACTCCGACCCTTACAACTATTACTAATATAACTATAACTAATACCACTACTAATACAACAACTACTACTAATACTAGTTCTACATCAACAAGAACAACAACTACTACTCCTACTCCTACTCCTGCACTTGCCACTACTACTACTACTACAAGCACTACTACTACTCCTACTACTACTACGAGTACTACTACAACTGCGACGACGCCTAATCCAACTCCTACAGCTATTTCTACACTTACGACTGCTACTACTACAATTACTACTACTACTACTACTATTACGACTACTACTGCTACTACTACTATCACTACTACTACTACTACAATTACAACTACTACTGCTACTACTCCTACTACTAGTATTATTACTACTACTACTACTATTACAACTACTACTGCTACTACTACTGTTACTACTACTTCTACAATAACTACTCCTACAACTACAACTACTATTGCAGCTATTATAACTACTACTATTACTACAACAACAACAACAACAACTATTAGTACTACAACAATAATAACTACTTCGACTACTACTAATACTACTATTACAACTAATGCTACTACTACTTCTCGACTACTAATAATACTACTACTCCAACTACTACAATGACTGCTAATATTACTACTACTACTACTACTACTACTACAACTACTACCACTACTACGACTACAACTGCTGCTGCCACTAATACAACTACATCAATTACTGCTACTTCGGCTACTGCTACTACTACTACTACAACTCCTACTACTACTACAACAACAACTACTACTACTACCACTACTACTACTACTAATACTGCTACTACTGCTACTATTACTACCACTCCTACTACTACTCCAACTACTACTGCAACTGCTACTACTTCTACTACTCCAACTACTACTACTTCTACTCTTACTGCGAGTACTACTACTACTACCAATACTACGACTACTACCACTACTAGTCCTTCTAGTACTACTACAACTACTACCACTACTACTACAACTATTGCTACTACTTCTACTCCAACGCCAAAAACTACTCCTACAACCTCTCATGCTACTAGTATTAATACCACTACTTCTACTACTACTACTACTACTACTACCACTACTCCAGCTACTACAACTACAACTACTACCACTACTCCAGCTACTACTACTACTATGACTACTACTACTACTACTACCGCTACTACCTCTACTTCTACCACTTTCTCTACTACTACTACAACTTTGACTCTTAGCACTGCTACCACTCCAAAAACTACTACTATTAAAACTCTAAATACGACTACTAGTACTACTACTACTACTACTACTATCACTTCTACTTCTACAACTACTACTCCTACTGCTACTTCTACGACTACATTTGCTATTACTACTACTACTACTGCTTCAGCTATTCCTACAGCTACTGCTACTAGTGCTACTCCAACTGATACTATTGCTGCTGCTACTTCTTCAACTTCTATAACAAATATTACTACTACTATTAATACTAAGACTACTACTACCACTATTACTACGTCTCCTCCTCCAACTACTTCTACAACAACGACTACTGTTGCTACTACTAGAACAACTACTACTACTATTACTACTACTACTACTACAACAACAACTACTACTGCAACTGATACTATTGCTACTACAACTATGACTAATATTACTACTAATATTGCTGTAATGACTTCTACTACTATTACTACTACTACTACTACTACAACTACAACTACTTTTGCTACTACAACTATTATTACTACTACTATTATTTCTACAACTATTACTGTGACTACTATAATTATTACTACTATTACTATTACAATTGCAAATACCACTACTTCAACTCTGACTACTGCTACTACTACTACTACTGCTCCTACTACTCCTACTACTCCTACTCCTTCCACGACTACTACAAGTACTCCTACTACTCCTAATACTACTACTACTACTACTACTATCTTGGCTCCTACTGCTACCCCTACTCTTACGCGAACTCCTATTACACCAACTACTACTTCTACTAATACTACTACTACTACTATTTGTATTACTACAATTACTACTACTACTACTACTACGGCTACAACTGCTAGTATAACTACTTCTACTACTGCTACAAGTACTACTACAACAACAACTACTACTACTATTAGTACTGCTCCAACTACTAGTATTGGTATGACTACTACTAACACAACAACTACTGCTACAACTAATATTGCAGTCGTAACTCCTATTGCTACCACTATTGCTAATAACACTACAACTACTACTACTTCTACTACTCCTCCTACTACTTCTAAGCTACGACTACTACTGCTGCTGCTACTACTACTACTATTATGACAACAAAAATAACAACAACAACTATTGCTGCTATTGCAATTACTACTACTACTACTACTGCTATTAATACGACTTTTGCTACTATAACTACGACTACTACTACACCTATTACTGCTAATACCACTACTACTACTACTATAACTACTAATATTACTACTACTATTGCTACAAGTACTTCTACTACTATTACTACTACTACTACTATAACTATAATAACTACTCCTACCACAACTATTACATCTGTTATTACTACTACTATTGCTTCTACTACTTCTGCTAAAACCACTACTACTACTACTACTACTTCTTCTACTACTATAATTACTCCTCTAGCTAGTACTACTAGTTCTACTATTACTACTACAATAGCTACTACTTCAATTTCTACTCCTACTACTCCTACTATTACTACTACAACACAACTACGCTACTGCAATAACTACTACTGCGACTACTTCTATAACAACTACTACTACAAGTTCTAAACCTCTACCTAAGTACACTATTATTACTATTACCAATACTCTCCTATTCTGCGACTACTACTATTGACTACTACTCTACAACAACACTCTACTATTGCAGTTACGACTACTACCACTACTACAACTACTAGTTTTACAACAACAACAACAACAACAACTACTACCACTGCTACTACTACTACTATTACTACTACAGCTACTAATACTGCTGCAACAAATACTACTACTACTCATACTACTAATAATACTTCTAATATTACTACTATACTACTACTAATACTAATAATAATTCTTCTACTATTACTATCTATACTATTACTAATACAACTAATTCAACTACTACTAATAATACTGCAACTAATACTACTACTACTAATACTAATACTACGTCGTCTCCAACAACAACAATAACCACTACTACTCCACCTATTACTACTACCACCACTACTACTACTAATACAACAACAACTAATGCTAATACTACTAATACTACTTCTACTATTAGTACTCATACTACTACTTATACTACTACTACTACTACTACTTATACTACTACCACTACTACTACAAATAATACCACTACTACTAATACTACTTCTACTACTACAACAACAATAATTATGACATTTACTCCTAGTCCTCCTCTGGCCGCTACTACAACTACTCCTACTCCTATTACTGCTACTATGACCCCTACTTGCACTACTACTACTACTACTAGTACTACTACTACTACTACTAGTACTACTACTACTACTAGTACTACTAGTACTACTAGTACTACTAGTACTACTACTACTACTAGTACTACTAGTACTACTAGTACTACTAGTACTACTAGTACTACTACTACTACTACTACTAGTACTACAACTACTACTACTACTACTACTACTACTACTACTACTACTACTACTACTACTACTACTACTACTACTACTACTAACTACTAACTACTACTACTACAACTACTACTCCTACTACTACTACTCCTACTACTAACTACTACTACTACTACTAACTAACTACTCCTACTACTAACTACTACTACTAACTACTACTACTACTA